>QLSS01000360.1:47529-68816 GCA_024372645.1 Trichomalopsis sarcophagae | reverse complement strand
GAGAGCCGAGAGAGAGAGAGAGAGAGCCGAGAGAGAGAGAGAGAGAGAACATGAGAGTGAGAAGAGTGTGGTGCGGGCATACTCGTGAACGAGGATACGCTGTGCGGAAGCGTACGGCTGCGCGTGTGTGTGAGAGAGACAGAGGGCGAACACGTAAGACAAGAGTGTCGGTGTGTAGTGCGATAGAGAGAGAGAGAGAGAGAGAGAGAGAGAGAGCCAACCGTCAACAGACTGAACCTGGGCCCGAGGCCTGCCGTCTGCTGCACGAGTGCGGCTCGTGTGTGAGCGCGCCAACATAAGCCCTGCATGGCTACATTGTGCGCGGGAGGCATCATTACCACCGCGTTGTACGGAAGGGCTGGGCGAAATACAAGTGCAATCAACTGTTAACTTTTGTGTGATTCTTTTCCCCTCTCCCGTTCTCCCAAACGTGACGATAGCGCCAAATCCTACGTAAAAGAAAAATCCTAGCGCATGCGAGGCTCTAGGTGTTGCGCACCTGTGTTGGGAGGTACAGCGTCGCACCACATAGAGTCAAACCCCGAATTCTGGTAAACGCATACAAAGCCCTTACCAGGCCAATATTGGAATGGGATTACGCCTGCTTCTCAAATGCTGCAATCTCCCACCTAAAACAATTAGAAGCAGTTCATAACACAGGGTTGAAAATATGCCTAGGACTTCCTAAGTTTGCTCTAATGCACTCACACACAATATCATAGGCGAAACCACACATTCACATCGTAGAAACATCTTAATAGACAAATACCTGTACAAATCAGCAAGCCTCAAAAAGCATCCCCTTATGTCGACCCAAAAAACAAAAAATCAAAATCTAAATTCATAATGAGAACAGTCCTTCATAGATTTAAAATCATTAAAAAAAAATGTACCAAACATTTTTCAGACAGACTTACCTATCCCATATGAATTCCCTCTGCGATGCCAACTCACATGATCTAACATGGTAGATATCAACAGGGATTCTCAAAGCAACGGTATATTCCTCAACCAGCTTAACTTGACAAATTGTCCTGGATATGATAACATCCATGTTGACGCAGTCTTCCCCTACACAAACAATTTCCAAGGATTAGCTTTATACCACGAAAACACGAATAAAATAGTCCAGTACAAAACAACTAACGCTTCTATCTGCACAGACGCAGAACTTCTAGCGATTCTCATGGCTCTAAGATACATAAAAACCAATAATTTAAAAAAATTCAACATCCTCTCAGACTCTAAAAAGGCCATTACCAAGATCAATGCCAATAATTTTTCACATAAAACTTCCGGAATAGAACTAGAATGCAAACTTAATATTAATTTCATTAAAAAAAAAAAAAATAAAAAAAAAAATAATAATAATCTTGTAAACTTAGTATGGATTCCCGGTCATAAAAACATTAAGGGCAACGAAATCGCTGATAAATCAGCAAAAAGTGCGATACAGAAGGTACCCAATATAAAAATAAAATATCATTTACTAACCTCAACAACTTCAAAAAAATTTACAACCAATTGAACAAAGCACAACTAACAATCTACCTCAGAATCCTCACTAATTCTCACTGTACTCCAGACAAACTTATCAATAAAAACCTTATAGACTCCACGATATGCATTTGTGGCCACTAATACTGCGATCTGCAACACCTGTCCTGGGAATGCAACCAGTTTATAATCCTTAGAAACGAACTTGTCCAAACTCTCGCTGAAACAAATTTCAATGAGTTGAGTACTGCTGCTATTCTGGCCTCAATGAACACCGACATAATTCAAACCTTCTATGATTAATTATCAAAGCAGGCATTAGAATTTGAAAGTAAACAATGCACGTATAACTAACCTCACCTTAAGACACGCTCGCATACAAGGACCTCTTTCACGTGGAGGTGAGAAGTCCAACCCACTTGGATGAAGATGGCGCATATGAAACGTCTGGTTTCCTTCTGCGTTCAGCGTCCGGGAATATAAGGTCGGTTCGTTTCGTCTTTAGAACTTATAGTTCGATTTCAAGCGCGCGATTACAATTTGTTATATGAGAACGATTTTACAATTATTAACAACACTTTCTGCGTTTTTTTTTTCGGGCTTGAGACCGACAATAGGCCGCATTAAAAGTGTGTACGGGAAATAATACGGGACAAGGTAATTATTCCGGGTGGAAGCTTTGATGTAGACTGAGATCCAAGCAGCTTCATCCTTTGAAACGGTCACGGCTCTTTTATGGTCCTGTACAAAATATTTGATTTGTTTTATTACTAAAGAGCTATGAGCATTTGCTGATCCGGGTCGTAGTTCCAACAGCAGGTCAAGAGAAAGAGAAAAAAATGATTAAAAACTAATAATTTAATTTTAGGTCAGGTCCGGGATACCAGGTAAGGGGATTATATACTAAAATAATGAGATCTTGTTATTTTTTCTTTTAGTTAATAAACAAAATATATTTAACTGAATGAATTAAAAAAGCGATTACTACGTAATTTGCGGTACTCTTTTTCTTACAAGTAAACATACGAATTAGGTCTTTATTTATCTGATGGACCAATGTTTAATACGCTTTATTATGCGATATTATTATTCAATTGAAATACGCTTTTTTACATTTAATTTGTAACTTATTTGTGATTCCAGGTGATACGCGTAAATTGCGTTGTCCTCTATTTTACGTTTAGATACACCTAAATTGCGTTATCTGTTCTTACATTGAGTATGCAGAATTTTGCATATTTTGTTAATTTTTATAAGATACGCTTAAATTGCGTTATCTTATCTTTTGTTTTAATTTTAAAGAGTATGTATAAATATTTCTACTCAATGCTTAAATGCAATTGAGTAGAGACTAGTCCGCGTAAATTGCGGTGGAGCTAGTGCTTGTACTAGGCCGCGCAGGGCCTTTTATATGCTTCGGAGAGAGGGCGGATCAAGCCGCCGAAATTTTGCACACTTTTGCGAATTCATCACTTATATTAAAATTGGCGAGCAAAGCTGCGCACGCTTCGCCGCTGCCACGTCACCGCTCGCTCTTTTGCTTTGTGCGTATGTGTATTGTTGGTGAGTGCTACGCCGTTGCCGCGCTTATTCCTCTTGCGTAATACTTGTTTTGCTCCTCTCCCACCGCTGCTGGCTACTCTGCGGTGTTGTGTATGTACCAGAGCGGGGTAGCAGAGCATTCATGTGTTTCTGTAAGGATAGTCGAGTGACTTTAGAATTTCGCTATATTGCTTTTGCATTTAAGCCGCGAATCGTGTGTGGGGCATTGCACCTTGGCTGCACGCCAAGTAGTTTTTGGGGAGGAGAGAGAGTGAGAGAGAGATAGAGAGGGGGGGGGGGTTAAGGACTCAGATGTGCTGCAGACAGAGGGCTTGGCTGCTGAGGTGATAAGGATTAGTGCGCTTGGGAAAATCCCTGCGCACGTTTTATGACGGGTGGCAAAAAAGGATCGTAAAGGGAGTAAAAGTGCGTCTCTCGGATTCGTGTAGAAAAACATCGAGGAAAGATAGTCAGTTATATTAGAAACTAGATTGTATTCTTTTACTTTGAATATTCGCGCTTCTAGTATGGCGGACGGTATATTGACGTAACACATAACCAAGCGATACCTATCGCTTACTAAGAAACACTAAAAGAACCACTCCAGAACTCGAAACAGTTCCATCCACAAGATTTAGATTTGGATCTCTGATCTGAAAAAAGACTTGAAGAACATCTAATTCTGTCGGATGTAACCGCAGCGAGCTTCGTGCCTCTCGGTACTGGAGGCGCCATCTCGAGGTATTTTTTCTAAAAATCCCCACCTCTACTCTCAACGCTTTGGCGCCGCGCCGTTTCCGCATATATCCGTCTCCGAGTCTTGTGCTGTGCACATCAGAGAGAGAGCCTTGACAGAGAGTACAACGTTTAACGTTTCTTTTGTAATAAGAAAAATTAAAATAAAAGCAGTGTGCACTAGTGGAAGCTTACATAGTGACTTGAATCATTCGCCTTGAACTTCACCCAATCCTCACCTTCCAAAAAGGGAATATAAAGTCCAACAAATTCAGTAGAAGAAATTCCAAGGAAGTCTCTCAATCATTCCCTCACGGACAACAGTTTGTAATCCCTGCCCTACACTAAAAAGCAGTCGGGTCAGCGAATTGACTTAATCAAGCCGCGGAACGGTTCCCACCGTTCCAAACGTGCAAAAAAAAAAGCATAGAGCACAACAACAAAGGGCTTGTGTCAGAGATTAAAGGAGAGATTGCCGATGAGCATAGGCGAAAGCGTGCCGTGCGATATACAGTCTTAAGCTAGCGCCGCCCTGCGGTTTTCGCTCTGAACTATACGCATCTAGAAGCAGCGGAGGAGAAGTAGGGGCCGTACGCAACTAGCTTCCCCTCCAGCAGCAGCGGCGAAGAGGGAAGTAGAGAGTACATAATCACATCGCGGCGCGGCAGAGCATATAGGAGAAATATCATAAGCGGCGGTAACTGTCAAGGATTCGGGCTGACGCAGTGAATATGATCCATAAACAATTAACTCTAAGCCGTTAATGTAAGTGGCCATGATGGTCTTTATGAAATCAACCCTCATAATTAAAAACTTTAATTTTTTAGACGGATTATGGTTAAAACGACACAAACACGTTAAGCTTAAGTTTAAACAAAGCTAAATTAAACTAAGAAGCCACCCCAGCCTTCCGATAAACATATGCTACATTCAGTTTCCATACACCAACGACGATCGTGGCGGCACGGTCTACTTTTTTGTTTGGTATTTATATGCACTCGAGTTCGTGTCCGAGTCTTAGCAAATCTTTTTTTTTCTACTTGCTGATAAAATATACAGTATACAATAATAATGCAATATGCCATTCTACTTCTGCAAGCATAAGCTTTGATAATTTTTGTGCATAAAGGTAAGTTGTGATAACAAATAAGTAAAATAGGAAATCGCTTTTATTCGTTACGAAAATCTTTTTTTTCTACCCACATTTTCCGGGAAATTGTCGTTCGCGAAATTTGCAGCGGTGCACTCTGACTTCCGCGAAGTACACATTAAGGCTTAAAAATCATAACATCGTGTCTTCAGTGGTTTAGCAGTCTCTCTAGAGAACGTCTCCGTCAAAATTCAAAGTTTTTATTTGTTCAAAAACATCAGTACCTGCAATTTCGTGTTGTTCTTATGTGCAATTAATGTCGTGAAGATGTCGTGTTTTAGTGAAGGATGTAAGGCGAAAAAAAATCGTTGTGTATCGAATGAAGGCGAGAATGAATCAAAACTGAGCTTTTACAAAGCAACTAAAGTAATTGTTTTTATTTTGTAATAGAGGAACCATGAATGTTACTACGAGTAATATATATACCAGTGTAATTGCGATTCTTGTTCATAGTAATTGAATTTTTTAACAGAGCGTATTGGATTCATGGAAAAGTGCGATTCCTAGAGGCGAGAAACTGAAAGATAATAATCTCATTTTCGAAAAGCACTTTAATAATGAAGATGTCGTTAAGGAGTTCGTGCAAATATTTCCGAATGGCACAAAACAAACTCTCCAGAGAGAAAAAGCGGCACTGAGAAAAGGAGCTGTGCCTTGCATTTTTCCTGACAGGCTACAACTTGCGGAGGTTGCAGACACAATTGCAGATCACGTACAGCGTAATTCACAACAACAAATCGGTATTTATAGTCAGATATATACAACATTTATAAAAAGATAGAGCATACGCCAATCAACTTATTAAACGACAGGAAAATCCTATTTCGATTATCGTTACGCAGACTGCTTCGTCTTGACAATCGCGCGTTACTTTAATCTTGGACTTTTCGAAATAATTTTGATCACTGTTATAACATTTAAATCCAGTACGATATGAGTATATTACTGTTATTAAATGTATTTTAAAGCACCTTGCGAGTATTCGTCGAAAAATGCACGGAGTATCGATGAGGCGAATAAAAAGATGTTAAAAGTCAGGCGAAGTATCTCTGATATCAATGGGCTCGTAAGCTGTAAGAGGAAAGCACACCAACTCGAAACTGATGAAGGTATATCGCGGAATGGTCGTGAGATTGAGGAGATCCAATGTGCAACAGTTTCTTCACGAGAAAACCAAATATTGGCGAATGCTGAAAACGAAGATACAGAATCGACAACAGTTTCTTTGCGAGAAACTCATTTTGTAGAAATCTATAATTCGTTAATGCACAACTCTCAGTCAGTCACATTACCTGGTGATCGGATTCCACAAGTTATTTACACTGGAGTAAAATGCATTATGTTGGAAAAGAATAAATGGAAAGAAAATTACTCAAGCATCGCTAAACGTATTGTGATTTTCTCAAACATGAGTGTGGATGTAAGAATATTCGAAGTCACTGTATGAAAAAGAACCCATGTTAATATAATAATAATTTCAATTCACGATAAATTTTTTTCAGATTTACGTCGAGGAAATCTTGGTAGATGTAGTCGGCATAAAAAATATTGCGTCGGTTGACGATATTTCTAGAATTGTTTCGTACGTAGCGAACTGTGTGCTTCCTTGTCAGAAAATTGATGAAACCAACAAGTATAAATGATACATATATCTTCGATCTATTCAATTAAAATTGTGATAATCGGAATTATTTATTTTGTTTTTTACAGGTCACCTAATTGTCGTGGATTCGTATTGACTAAAAGCTTTACAACCGACTCCAAATGTTCCCCAGGTCCCAAAGCAGCGAGATGTCCTGAATGCAGAACAATGCGATTACGATTGAAAAAAAGAAAAGGCGATATTCAGAAGTTACGAGAAGCTCGAGAAAAGAGAAATATGTTTGTAGTTCGAGTGAAAAAATATAGAGCGAAAAGCGGCTAGATTGAAACAAAAGGTAATTTGTGCCTTTTAAACAATATAATATATTACTATATTTTATGAAACAACGTGCGTAAACCGTGATTTTGCGAGTGCACTTTTGCACGAGAGCGAGCAGTAAATCGAGGTTTAGGTCACGACGTGTACTATGCGTATATAATAAAAGATATATACATCGCTAATCAAACTATCAAGTAAATTTTCAATAAAAAAATGCAGGCCACAACAGTCCATGGACGCGTGCACGCATCTCTTTTTCAAAAAATTTCTCGAGCACCTCACGATCCTCGCCTCGACGAGAGAAAGACATTCCAAAATTCGCGCTTTAAGTTTCGCGACAACCTCGTCTCTCGTGATTAAATTCTCTCCGGCCCGTACGTCAGAAAATAATAAAGCAACATCGCACGGTATAAATATATAAATTTCCGTACGTATATTGCAGGTGGAACGTTTGAGAAGAGAATTAAAAGAAGCTAAAACTCAATGTGCTAAGGCCAATGTCGAAGCTTTTGAACGAGCTTGCGCGGAACTGCCTGAAAATCAGCAGTTCGCTGTGAGGACTTGTTTTAATCCATCAAAAATAGAAGACCAGTGAGGTATAACATACACTACACAATGGATTTATGAATGTCTTCTTCTTCGAATAAAGAGCTGTAAAACATATAATCATCTTCGAACACACAACATATTATGTTTGCCAAGTTGCGAAATGTTGAACCGATATCTAAAACATATTAAAGGAGATTATGGATTTAATAAAAGCACATTTAAATTACTAAAAGCCAAAACATCCAGTATGAAAAATAGCAATGTTCACGGTCAGCTATGATCGAAGTTTTTCCGAATTATATGTCTCTTGACTTATTTACTTAATCCACATTTCATTTTTTGTATAGGTTTACTTCTTGTCGATGAAATAAATTTTTTCGGATTTCCCGCATTTAATTAAATGTTTACGAAACGCTTTTTCGAAACATGAAAGATATGATCGCATTTGGATATAGTATAAATAAAAATAGAAAATGAATGTGTCAATGCAATAATATTAATATCTGACTACGTATATTTATGACTTCTATCGTGTATGTTTCATAGACACCAGATGGATTCGTGTCACTGAATCATTGGTATGCTCTACTCGATATTCAAGATCCATCAGAATATAGCATGTCAATTAATTATAAGTCAACCGAATAGTACATCAAACCACAGTTTTATAAATAAATGAACGTTGCTTCAGCTTTTCACGTGATAAAACAAAATTTTCATTGTTTGTAACCACTCGCAGTTCTTAACTATCTTATTCTTTTTTTAGTTTTTTGGTGTTGCTGAGGCTATCTTGAGAGATGAACATCCGAATTTACGTGATTGCGACGGAACTATAAAGTTCTGCAGTAGAGTAAAATCTTTGATTACAGTGATGAATTGTAGAACACCAGCAAATTCATTAAAGCCCGTAAACCCCATGTGGAAGGTATGTGCTTTTTATATCGCTCATATGTAATTATTTTTGCATCATACGCTCGTAAGACGTGAACGCGCGCAAGCTCAAAAAGTGCGATTTTTTTATCGTAATCTCTGAGTATGAGAACCAGCTCTAATTCCTAAAAAGCTTGCGAGCTTACGAACCGATACTGTCGACGACTATAGTGAGCTTTACAATTTGTGTTTGATGTATGTATATACGCACGCCTGCGCTAGTTTTCTCAGTATCGGCTCGTAAGTTTGCTAGCTTATAAGGTTTATCTAGGGCTTCCGTAATCGTCACACACGCTTTGTGCATACATAAATAGACACGAACGTATACGCCCTGTTGAAAATAAATGAATGGATATCCAGGTAGATAATCCAGCTGGATATCCAGCTGGATTCGACATGGATTTCATGTCGATTTGACATGGATTCCACGTGGATAATCCACATGGATATCCAGCTGGATATTTTCGAAAGAAAAAACATAAAAAATTCCATAAATAATACTTTTTATATATTTCGTGACCATTTATGGTAGTACCATGAGGATGATAACACTTAAACTAGAGCACTGAGTCTTTTTACTTTTTATTGTTGGAACAAAATATTTTCTAATTTATGATAACAAAGCTCAGTGGCCCAGTTTAAGTGATATTGTTACGTCGGAATGAACGCAACTCACCAATATACTTACTTTTATTCAAGTTCCGATCGTCTGTTATTTATGGTTTATTTAGATTTTACAAGGAAATCCCTTTTGGCTACCGCAGATGCGGTCACTGCCTTCCGGGAAAGGGAGCCGGATAACGAAATCACTTACTTGTTAGACGGGTTTAAGTTTTAAAGAAACTACTATAATGTATTTCACACGTGTTAGAGAAAAGAGAAAAGTACTTTGTAGTGTCTAAATGCTTAAGTGTGTGTGTGTGTGTAGAGATATGAACGGCAGGAGGTTGCAGCTATGGATCCTTGTTGCTCCTTGAGCCTGGCGTCGGTGGTTCAGTGCGGTCAAGTTGGTGTGCGTCTCGGATCCCTTCAGCTCGTTCCTCCTTCGAGCAGGTGCAGACAGATGGGCGCCTTGATGTGTCGTTTCACCTCTTAGTAACGGGAGAGGATGGTGTGTCTCAGTGATCATGGCACTTATACAATTTGGACACTTGGTACCACGGAGATAAAATTGTTTGTTGTCCTGAGCAATTCCACTATTCTCACAAGTCTATATTTTTTTTAGCGATAAAGTCTTTTTTACTCATCTCACTCATGACTGGTAGCGATTCAATATTAACTGGTTCGGATTTATTGGTCTGGCGACTGGCAGCGATTCGACTTGTAAGGCGACTTCAGGAAAACTGACAACGAGCACCCTTTTGCTCCCAGTCTTTATATACTGGAGAATCTGTAGCGTTGATTTTCCATATTAGGAGTGCCTAATATTTTCACGACTTTCCTCTTGACTTTGCGTGATCTTGTAAAAATTTTATTACTTTCAGTTTTTAGGAAAAGCGTCTTGTGACAGCTCTCCTGCTGCTTTTCGTCGCCTGCATACTGTCATGTGTATCTTTTCTCGATTCGTTTGCGGGAGAGCTTGCTCGGCTGATGCTTGTTCTTCGCATAGCTATTTTGATTTCCGTCGGTTTTCGTGAGGAATATCGCGACTAGTTTAGTGACATCTTTTTGTTTCGTCGCCCCCATTTTTTTCTTGGCGTTAGCCATTCTTTCGGGTGATCTTCGCCTTAGACCTTCGCGCGTTTTGTCGATACACCTCTAATTCTATTTTTGTAAGAACACGTTGTGGTGGAAAATGCTACTTCGTGCGGCTGCTGCGATGACGATGCTCGCGAGTGTCTGACGTATGTGTTTTTCTCGTTTCGTGTAAAAGGCTATAGCCGGGTTACTATGGTGAAATGGCCCCCTTGGAAAATGTATATATGTTATATACCATTCGATGGGGGATAAAAAAAAACTCCCATAGCCAAATTTTTAGCTCTCTGCCTAGTGCGCATGCGCAGTAACGTCGATAAACGTGTTTTTTTGATTTTATTTTTTTCTGAAGTCCCTATAGGATAAAAATTTTTTTAAAAATTCACATTGGTGTATTTTTACGTCATGAATAACTGCAATTTTTTTGGGATTACATAACCTCAAATATCGGATCTAAAAAAATTATTAAAGTTTTCAATCGATATTTTGACCCCCTTGTTTTTGAGGTGCAACTTTTTAAGTAGACTTTTTTTGTGTACTTTTTCCCGTTCTTTACGATGGCACTAACGTTTTTTCCTTAAAAATGGTGGCACAACTCGATTTGAGCCAAAAACTGATTTTTTTGCCATTTTTTCACGTTTTTAGCTGGTTATGTTACAATTTAGTTACTAAAGTGACTCCTTTTGAGTAGTTTTGCATATCTTCCCATGAAAACATAATCAAATGAAATATTTTGTTCGCTCCAAGCCGTATTTTTTATATTATCTTACGTTTTCAATGATGGTCTTATCAGAATTGTGATATCACCTTATTATAAAACTGATGGCTAATGTTATGTTCTTTTTAAACGTTCTGTGATTGGTCGAAAGTATTGTCTCTGTCGCACTTTTTTGTTTATTGTTTATTTTTATTTATAATAAAAGGTTATGCTTGGCCGCGCGGTTGACGCGGCGGCTGCAATGCAGACGATCTGCGTAGTGAATGGTCAATCATAAAATTAAGAATTATCAGGAGCATAAACAAATAAAGTATTTTGATTTCTTAATTAATTAAACGATGCGCAAACCAATGGCCAACATTGTTTTTTTCAAAACTAATTTTTTTTTTCTTACAATTGTCTATATAAGGGAGAAAGTACAATACGTCCCGTCCCGTCCCGTACCGACCCCGGGACATACCGTCTGAAATAAGTCACTTTTATATTATTGGCTAATTCTGTTCGATAACCCAATCGACGGTACAGAATTAGCCAATCCCGTAAAAACAGCTTATTTCAGACGGTATGTCCCGAGGTCGGTACGGGACGACGGACTCAATTGTACTTTCTCCATAATATACTAATACAAGTGAATGGTGAAAACGCTGTTAGTATAAGTTTATAACTTTTAAAGTAAATTAAAATCTAGCAAATAAAAATTGTTTCGATTTTTCTTTTTACTATTTCGGCTTTTGACTGATAATTGATAGCAATACTAGAAAAAATAATAAAGTAGTTAAGTATTTATTTTCAAATACATTGGAGTTAGTTGGAACCGAAGGCTGACGCGGCTACTTTAAATCTTTCTGCTGTTTACTTCAAAACTAACAATCTTGTATATTTAAAGTGAGTACTATATATTTTACATATCTTTTAAAAAAATGAAGATTTAACAAAGTTTTTCAAAAGTTTTGACATCACAGATTATATGCTTTGATATTAGGGTTATATGTATTTCTAATACATATTACACAATAAATTAATATTTTGTTAAATAACTTCTTTAAAATCAAAACCTATTATTAATATCTAAAATGTTATTTTTATGCCGACACTTTGAGTTTTGAAAAAAATACTGTAACCAACCTACTGATAAATAAAAAATCTCCCATGTATTTATAATAAATACACTTGTATTTTACCGGTATATGCAGAGTAAGACTTATTAATGGGTAGAAAAATAAAATTTTTATTATAAATTCTGTAGTATTAAGAGTAATTGTATCAAAAATAATGACAGATAATATAGTAATATAATAATATGATATAATAATATAATAATATGATATAATAATATAATAATATAATATAATAATATAATAATGTAATAATAATAACAGATAATTATTAGACCTTTTTATACGCTAAATAAGAAAAACATGTTGTGTACGTTATTAAATTCTTGCATAAAATCAAAAGTTTAAACCAACATTAAATTATAAACTGTTTTAGTACTCGCATAAAGATCCGATCTTATCCTAAAACAAAAATAGCAATCAGATTTTAAATCAATAAGCTAACAAAAAAGTAATTAATAAAAATGAATTTTCAATCCTATAGATATAGATATACGTACAATGCATGTAAGGGGAACGAGTCTTTATCTATTTAACTTAACCAATTTAGGCTAATCACATAAAGTAAAATGAGAAATTAGTTAAACATAAAGTTGTTGAAACTATTAACTAAATAAAATTAAGAAGGAAAAACATTTGAATAAAATATGACAATAAACTTTTGCTAGAAACGGATTTGACGATTGATGAGTTGCATGTTTTGATGTAATGCGGTATATTAATTATACAAGTATGATTAAATTGATAAAATATAGAAAGTCTTGAACAATAATTAATTTGTTTATGTATAAAATACTGTCAAATTAATAAAAAATGCACATAAATATCTGCATATGACTATATATGATGTGATTTTTACTATAGTTAATTATTATGAGATGAGAAAAAATATTTGGTTTTACATAAAAACAATACATGAGAAATAATAAAAATGAAAAATAGAACTAATAGGATGCGAACTTATTAATTGTCAATTAACTTTTAAGTTAAAAAAATGTAAAATGAATAAAGTAAACACAAGCTAACCTATGCTTTAAACACATACGTATATGAAACATCATTAAAAACAACATTATTTATTTATTTTAAAATACACTATTATTCATGTCTAGATACAAGAACATATTTTTACAAAAAAACAAATTGAATATAATAATTTCATAGGTTTGTTGATTTTATAAAATCACTAGGTGCAAGCACTTCAATACAGTTTTTATGACAAAAAAAAATTATTTGCTTAAAAAACTTATAAATGAAATACAACTTATTTCACTTTTACTAGGCAATATTATTTTTTTACTTTTCATGTAAAGCTACTGAGAAAACTGGATTATACAAGAACTTAGATTATAATATTTTTGTAATATTTATTATTCATTCTAGTTTTTAATTTAAAAAAAGGCAAACAATTTTTTTAGATTTTTAAAAACTAACTAACAGCATTTTTAAATGTATTGTAAAATATTTATATTTTATTATTTCAGAAGTGATCTTCTTGTCTAATGGTTAAATAAATATGGCATCTAATAGTAATGAAGAGTCAGATAACATCAGGAAACGCGATGATCGAAGATGTGCCATGTGTAATATTTATATTAGAAAATCAATTGGTCGAGAAAAGGAAATCGAATCTGAAGTTGAAATCGAATATGCTAAACAATTATCAAATAAAGATATTTACATCCATGATGTAATTTGTGATTCATGTAGAAAGCGATTAGCCAAATACATATCAAGCTCTAAACCTAAAAAGGTTAATGTTCCAGCAACTGCTTCGTCTCAAGATTCAAATGTTTCTGAATCATTTTCTCAGCTAACTGTCACTTCATCATCTCAGGAAAGTACACAATCATCTGTATACACAATAAAGGAACAAAAAGTACGAGCAACCACGGAATTACTTATTCAAAGGACGATTGCGACACATAAATATTGCTTTGTTTGTGGGTACCAAAAACAGACTAATAATATATTAGTTCCTTTAGAGGCCCGAATTCAAGTTTATAGTAAAATGAATGTTTTTATTCCACATGGCAATAGATGCTGTTGCACACATTTAATTAAAAAAAGATTTTATGAAGATGAACTAAATAAAATTAATATTTTTTCCACTACAAGTACGGTATATATTGATGAATTACTACAATTTTTGAGTCAATTATCAATGAAAGCAGACGAAACTTTATTAGATACAGTAGCTGAATTTTCCATGCCTGAAAAAAAATTGAAAGTTTTTACGGGATTAACGTGGGAAAATATTAATTATCTTAAAGATCAACTCACTTCTCTGAAGAATTCCTGTGTAAGGACAGCGACACAAGCCATTGTCGTATTTTTATTCAAAATGCGCTCTGGGAATTCTAACTCGCTCATCTCTACAATATTTGACATTGAAAGCGAACAACAAGTATCTCGTTTTTGTCAATCAGTATTATTATCTTTCGAAAAAGATTTACTACCAAAACACTTTGGATTAGAAAATGTAGACAGAAATGAATTGATTGAAAATCAAACTTCTAATATGGCAAAGAAATTACATCCTGGTAAACAACTTATTTTGATTGCTGATGGTACTTATATAAGGCATGAAAAAAGCTCTAATAACGAGTACCAAAGAAAATCTTATTCAGGCCAAAAAAAAGTTCCTCTGACTAAACCATTTACTATATGTACTACTAATGGTTATGTTGTTGACCAGTTAGGTCCATATCTTGCAAATAAAAATGATGCTACAATACTGATTGAAATATTGGAAGAGAAGCAGAATATTTTACAGAAACTTCTTCGCCAAGGGGACATTTTTATACTGGATAGAGGTTTCAGGGACATTAAACAAAAATTAGAAAATATGGGTTATATTGTTTTGATGCCTGCACTCAAAGGTTCAAAATCTCAACTTTCTACGCAAGAATCAAATGAAACAAGATTCACGACAAAACTGCGATGGGTTGTTGAAGCAGTGCACGGAGTTCAAAAGAAAAAATATAGGTTATTAGATCACAAACTTGATAATAAAATGGTGAAAAATACTGGATCTTATTGTAAAATTTCTTGCTACTTAAATAACTTGTTTGGCAAACGCCTAGATTCTGATGAAGACATGCAAGATGAAATATTTAGTGCTATGCAATCTAGAAAAAATGTTGAAAATACATTAGCAGTTTTAGTAGCAGACAAAAGATGGAGTCGTCGGAAACTACCATTTAAAATAATAACTTCGGATGATTTACCAGACTTTCCTGAATTAACAATAAAAGATTTGAAAATTCTGTTTACAGGAACATATCAGCTTAAACAGACAATATCTTACTTAGCGGAAATGCTTGACGCAGATAATAATTTGAAGATTGGATATTCAAAAGAGACTAACAATATTCTCAAACTTGAAGTTCAATCCAGACATATTAACAGAAAACAATACAAATGTTTCGTTGAGTATAAACCAAATGGTATTGGTTATTCTAGCATCTTAAGACACTGTTGTGATTGTGCTAACGGTAACCGTACTATAGGATGTTGTGCGCATATTGCTGCCATAATCTATTATCTTTCACATGGAAGATATTTATCAAAAATCATACGACCAGCTGAAATTCTGTCTAAAATGTTTCTTAATGATCAAATTGAAGTGTGTATTGATGAAGATAGTGACAATGATGAGTGAATCATTTTTTCTATTGTGAACATTCGTTATTTTTAAAAAGCTACTTGTATACGTTCCATAATTTATTTTAAATAGCCTATGAAGATAATAAATTATACTTTGTACGAATTGAACATACTTAACTTCAATTCCTTTTTACCTGATAATTATTACTGTCAATAGATTTTGAATAATCAATTAAGTAGAGGCAGATAAGCCAAATATGGCCTTTTTAAGACCACAAGACGCCAAAAGTACCCTCAAACGATCGATTTCAAGGCTATGTTTAGCTAAAAACAGGCTTTTTTGCGTGAAAACCCTTGCATTATGACATTTTTAGGTTAGTTTTGGGTTACATGGTACCAAAAATGGCCTTTTTCGGCGTTAAATCACTCAAATGAGGGCATTTTTAGGTTAAAGAGAAAAGCAGACACTGACAGCGGCGATATTCTTTTTATATATAGAGAGAAACCCTTTATTACCTCAAATTCTGATAAGACCATCATTGAAAACGTAAGATAATATAAAAAATACGGCTTGGAGCGAACAAAATATTTCATTTGATTATGTTTTCATGGGAAGATATGCAAAACTACTCAAAAGGAGTCACTTTAGTAACTAAATTGTAACATAACCAGCTAAAAACGTGAAAAAATGGCAAAAAAATCAGTTTTTGGCTCAAATCGAGTTGTGCCACCATTTTTAAGGAAAAAACGTTAGTGCCATCGTAAAGAACGGGAAAAAGTACACAAAAAAAGTCTACTTAAAAAGTTGCACCTCAAAAACAAGGGGGTCAAAATATCGATTGAAAACTTTAATAATTTTTTTAGATCCGATATTTGAGGTTATGTAATCCCAAAAAAATTGCAGTTATTCATGACATAAAAATACACCAATGTGAATTTTTAAAAAAATTTTTATCCTATAGGGACTTCAGAAAAAAATAAAATCAAAAAAACACGTTTATCGACGTTACTGCGCATGCGCACTAGGCAGAGAGCTAAAAATTTGGCTATGGGAGTTTTTTTTTATCCCCCATCGAATGGTATATAACATATATACATTTTCCAAGGGGGCCATTTCACCATAGTAACCCGGCTATAGCCTTTGTGTGACTTACTTAAATTGGCGTCGTAGGCGCGTAATGGAGTCGGGGATTCCATTACAATATCATCCTTATGGTACTACCATAAATGGTCACGAAATATATAAAAAGTATTATTTAAGGAATTTTTTGTTTTTTCTTTCGAAAATATCCAGCTGGATATCCACGTGGAATCCATGTCGAATCTAGCTGGATATCGAGCTGGATTATCCACCTGGATATTCATTCATTTATTTTCAACAGGGCGGACATATAGACATTGATATCATCATTTTAATTTTACAGAGTATAGAAAGTTTCCTGCAATTTTTAGAAGAATGGGAAGCAGAAGCCAAAGATAAAAATAATTTTGAATTCATCACTGAACAAACGTGCTACGGTTTAAAAGTTTCGTTAAAAGGTGCTCTCGAAATTTACAACTATCTCGTTAGCGAATGTAATTTTAAATATTTGATGATAGCGAGACTTAAATAGGACAACTTAGAAGTACGGATATTGTACACCTTTATTTTTGTAATGCAATTTAATTTTATTTCTAAGAAATATTTATATTTCCAGAGATTTTTGGGAATGATGCGGCATTGCTGTGGATGCAATGATCATCCCGATTCAGCAATCTTTCTTCAAATATACAAGCTCGTATCGACATATTCTTTAATTAAACCTCCAAAAGGATCAAACGTTACCGGCAGTGATCTCATTGGCTTACTTGTTGGTATTAAAGACATTCCGAAGATTGATGAACGAAAACAGCAGTGGAACGATCAGCTTATTGATACAATTTCGGATAAGGGATTAAACGTTGACAAAATTTGCGATGCATCTCTTCACTTAGATGATCACGATTATTTTCATCGTACATCAGATTACGTATTGGCATATATCGCTGGATTTGTCGCTCAAAGAGCAAGTCAATTTGCTGCAATAAAAACTAAAATAATGAATCTGTCAGCTGCGAAGAATGTTGTCATCATTACGTTTGGGTGCAAATGACACTTCTTCAGAATATTATAAACTCATCAAAATGCGAAGTCGTGGTTACTTAATTAAACCATCCGAAAAATTGTTTAAATTAATATCAATTTTTGAACGAGCGACGTTGCAAGTGATGAATACGGGAGAAGTTAGCGCGGATACTATTTTTAAAATTACTGATGCTCTCGAGAACTTGGAAATTCCTTTTCCCTTGCTTGGATGCGAAGAACATCAAATGAGTTTCACTAATAAAATAGTTTCTTTCTTTTTAACCACGTACGCGCATGTTTTTTATAACAAAACAAGCAAACAAAAATGACAATATTGAAAAAGAAAAATCAAAAGAGAATCGTAAATTATCCAAGCTAGTCAACGTATCGAATAAACGGAAGGGAGACGAAATTGTGCTTGAAAATCACGATGAGCGAATTAAAGAAAAAAAGCCAAGAAAACAAAATAATAATAATAAAATTACTCATTCCAATACAAGAAAATCAAGAACAAAAAAATTACCGTCATAACAGTGACTTGTCAACTGAGTAGTTTTTTTTTTAATTATTAAATAATATTATAATTTATATGTAAGCCCGGAATATAAATTACAAAACAAAATATATAGTTCTTACTGATGAAACCTACAACCCCTTGTCGTTGTTTTAACAGCCATGCACTTTATAAAATAGCCATCATACACAAACTTTATAATTTGTTTATTTATAATTTATATTCAATTATTTATCAATATTAATTGTTTCTAACATCCCTAGCAATAGCCGCACATGCAAAACTATTATCCCAGCGAATTGCGATACAAAAGACTTTATTAATCTTGTCGGCTCAACCACCAGAAACGTTCTGTGGCACCCAGGCCGCGACATGCGTTCGATCCTCCTCTCTCTCTCTCCAACCAACATGGCGGACATCCCCACTCCTAACTTCGCGGGTTACCGAGGAAGCTCCCCACACACTCCCCCCCGAGATTTTGCTAATGAGCTTGCAAGCTCTATGATGGGCTGTAAAGTACACCGGAAGGGTTAAGAACACGGATAGAATCGCATGTAAAAGATGATTTAAAACTAACTATAGAAAAATATAAAACGCTGCTTATAACTAAGTCGCAAAACTACGCTTGCACTTTGGTGTCGGGCGTAAATCTTACATTTTTACGTGAGTACTTTTTAAGTACCGGACTAGGGACAGGTGGCTGATTACCCTTTGGACTGTCATTTGTTGCTTCTACGTCTACTAAATTTTCCGCTACAAAAAATGCAGGCTTTACAGCTTTACATAAACGCTGCGAGGAGCGCCGTTGACCTCAATTATGAACACCCGATCGGATTCACGAGATAGCACCTTGTTCGGGCCTGAGTACGGTCGCTCAAGAGACTGTTTGGCCATGTTCCGCATGTGAACATGGGTACAATTGTGTAAATCATTAAAGTAAAAGATACGCTTTTTGTAATGATGCGCGACTGGTATTGGACGGACTAGATGCATGAATTCGCGATGTTCCTCTAAAAATATGTGTATAAAAAATTAGCGAGGTAATCAAAGCGTGGTGCCGTACAAGAACTCAGCCGGAGAGGCATGGGTATCCGATCTGACATGGCAACGCAATCCTAAGAGTACTGTCACGTCAACCTACTATAATATAGACTCGCCGCTCAACGCACCCGCAGGTAACATGTCGACCAACAACATACCTCACCACGCTATCGGGTATATTCCACGGCAGACATAGCAGAGGCCAAACAAACCAACGACGGTCGGCAACGCAGAACACGACAAAACAACCAAGCTACTGACACGCACGGTAACGGATGAAAGGGCAACGATCCTAAATAAACCAGGTCAAACAAGGGGAGACACCCCTCAGCTACCGGACAATAAGGAAGCCATCAATCTTAGACGAACGACCCAAATAAGTGGAAATCGATATGACAATGAGGGAAATTACAATAAAGAAAACCATTGCAGCTGGCCAGACTTGGGGACGCGCACGAGACGCACTGATTATCAAAAGGGGCACCCACCCCTACGGAGACTCACACCCTCCCTAACTCCTGATTGGTCAAATCCTTTCCTATGATTATGCATTACCCACATCCCTATAAATACCAATGGAAAGCAAGGAGGAGTATTCTTTCATATTCGGCAATTCCTACTGGTAGAGCGAAGCTCTGCCCGACTCGCGACTTAAACTATTATTCTGTAGTCGAACTTAGATTCAGAGCGTTCGCCGAGTTTTTGGTCTCAGTCACATATCTACCTCAGACACGAGTTGTGCTCAGTCGAGGACTTGTACCTTGCGACGTGGCAAAACCCGCAATTGAATTTTCACTATCAACTTACGGCCCCTTATCCTCGTAACTATAATTTATATTCTCTGGACCCCGGCCTGGGACTCGGATGGGGGACCGCTAGATCAAACCGAACAGGGGATATTCGGGAAATGTCGGAAATGAATCAAATTACGTAGAGTTACATCTTTTTCTTTGTTTATTCATTAAGTTTTACAAATGTTCCGCCGCGCACTCTCTTTCTCTCTCTCTCTCTCTCTCTCTCTCTCTCTCTCTCTCTCTCTCTCTATCTATATCTCTCTCTCACGCACCAACGACACCCGCTCACACTATACATTGTCTCCCTCTCTCTACTCTCACACTCGCCCTCTCGCTCGCTCGCATAAGGCTCGGCTACAGCGAGGTCGGTAACGCCGCGCGCTACCTCTCTGCACTCGGAGAGCGATCGTCGCCTCGGGCCGCGCTCTCGACGGTTCTGCTTCCCCTCTACCGCTCGCTCGACGACACAAAGGGACCCGGCTTCCCGGAATCGACGCTGCGCGCTTCTCGCCTGTTAACACCCGCGATTTTTCCCAGATTTCTAGAGAACGGATCGCCTAATCTCCCCGCACCTACTCACAATTTCGGTTCGCGCTCTCCCGCGTTTCCCTACTACACTTTCTCACTCACTCATTCAATTCACACACACACACACTCTATCGCTCGAACTCTTTCTCGATCCCCTCACTCTCTAGTCACTCTCACCTCGTGGCCGCGCCTGAGTAAGAAGACTTACTCTTAGCTTCCTGGCACTCTCTCCCCGGATAGAGTCCTAGCCGGGTCTCGCTCGTCTGCTTCAGCGGCTTCGCCTTCTGGTTCGCGTCTTCTTCCTCGGCAACCTGCAGGATTCCTCTCGTCCTCGTGGCTCTCGTCCAGCTCCTCGTCTCCTCTCGAACCCCCACAACTTACTCCACGCTCACTCAGCACTCTCGGCCGCTCGCGATCGTCCTACTCGGCGAAGATCTCCACGAGATTCTCCAGCCTCGTATCTAGGTTCTGCCGATGTCCGGAAACTCACGAATTGAGGGCTTCTGACACACCGGCACACACCTCGGAAAATCCTCGGCTACGGAAGAAAAAGAAGTCGCACTCGAACAAAGCAACTTAGAAAACTCGCGTCCGTTATGGCTCGAAGCTTGCTGATTCGCGCGCTCAGTTCCGCTCGCCGCTCGCGACCAATCAGCGCGCTCCTCCTCGGGCCGCGACGTCGAGCGACGAGATCGCTGCGAGTCTGGAATCGCACTATTTCCGCGGGATTGCCCCTTCTATCGCGGACCTCGCGCTCTTCGCCCGCCCGATTGGCCGCTCCGTTGCCGCGCACGTCTTCTCTCTCTCTCTCTCTCTCTCTCTCTCTCTCTCTCTCTCTCTCTCTC
>QLSS01000360.1:21402-40872 GCA_024372645.1 Trichomalopsis sarcophagae | reverse complement strand
CTCTCTCTCTCTCTCTCTCTCTCTCTCTCTCTCTCTCTCTCTCTCTCTCTCTCTCTCTCTCTCTCTCTCTCTCTCTCTCTCTCTCTCTCTCTCTCTCTCTCTCTCTCTCCAACCAACATGGCGGACATCCCCACTCCTAACTGTCGCGGGTTACCGAGGAAGCTTCCCACAAGGTTACGGCTCGATCTTTGGCGAAAACTGCGATCCACTTTTGCTCGCCGCGGCATATGGAGTTGCTTCTCCTTCTCTCTTCCTCCATGATCCTTGTGTGTTTTATGCCTCTCGTAGTCGTCCTAACCTATTGTAATCTAAGATCAAGATTGGAAGAAAAATAATTACATTTTAACACAAATAATTGAAATAAAAAAATCACATGAAAACAAATCGATTTGTTTATTCTAAGATAAGTAAATAGTTAAATAAATTAATCAGTACGAGAGCCATAGAACACACAACGATGCACAGCGCCACATAAGTACGTCGTGCCTCGTATTTGTGCTCTATGCTTTTTTAGCTGTCACAGCCTTTATACATTATATTTTTACACTGCAAATCGATATTTATGAAATTTATGCTATGCTACTTACTATTATTATATATATTTTATACTACAATTGAACAATAGAATATTGATTTTTGATGTGTAATTATTGATTTATAAATTTTTTTTTCCTACATCCTAAACAAATCTAATAGAGGTTAATAAACATCATTGAATTGTATTTAATATACACTTAGGAATAAAATAAATAAATCCAACATAAAATTAATATGCTTTTAGAGAAGTAAAATATTTGTATGATTTACATAAAATATGTAAAATGTGAGTATATATTGTAATAACTTGTTTATATTTCATTGAGGATTTGTTTACTTACATATATGTTAAATATTAGTTTGGCTGTCAATTGACTGTCATGACACATAGATATTACTGGAATCATACTATATTCAATCTCGTATAATATTTTTATATGCTGGAATAGAATATTCAACTTATTAAACTAAAATTCTTTATTATAAAATGTAAAATATAATATTTTCAAAATGTTGTAAAACAGCAAAATCTTAAAATTTAAATTTTTAAACAAATTTTATTTGATGTCATTATAGTGAGATAACTATCATTATTTTGCTCATTTATTACATCAAGACAGTTTTTAGAATTATATTAAATTCAAAACATGGTTTTAATAGTTTAAGAGAGTATTATTGGTGTATACTACATTTTAGTAGTGTTGTACTTGTTTCTATTGCTCGTAGAATTTTTACAAATTTTTTCAGTCTGATTCCAAAGAATTAATTACATGGACACGTAGCAGTGTAATACAAGTTAGGATCACCGGAGAGTTTGGTACCCACTACCAGAGTTGGTCAAGTAAGCATTGTCAAGTAGCCCTAACCGGAGAAAGTCCGGTAGCCAGTACCAGACAAGATCCATAGGCCAGAGTAGAAGAATTTTCGAACTTGTGCTGCCGCATCTGCATTGTTCGTAAACTAGAAAATTATCAATAATAGATAATATGATCGATTGATGCAGTAAAACCAGAAGCTAAATGCTATTAACAAGCAAGACAGCGTAAGTACATTTAGAGGTTATGTTGGACTCCGGCTCTGGCTACCGGACTCTCCCGTTGGTGCTACTTTGTTCTATCAAGTAACCATAACTTCATTTTTTTCTCCGTGTACCCTGTGTCTTTTCATTTGTTCCCTGGAAGGAGTCTCATGCAGGAGTCAATGTGGTAACTGGAAATTTAGCTAGGTATACCTTTATAGGTACCCATATAACCCGTAGAATTTTAACAAAGTGATAAAGATAAGAATTATTTCAATTCTCTTGCTTGTAAGACCAATATATTCTATGCATTATAGTTTTTATATTTGATATATAAATTATATTATAAGAAATAATGAATACATACATTCTCATCAAGAGGATCTATTTATGATAATATTATCAATGTATCATTATGCTTACTGGTCTAAATATGTATGTAAACGCTCAAGTTATTAGTTAATAGCTTTCCATATTTGAGTGCATTCAGCCCACAGGAAGAAATTTCATATTTCTAAAATTTCTTATGAGATGTCATATAATATTTTTCTACGAAAAAACCAAAATAAAACAAAAACCAAAATAAAAACTAAAATCAACCAAATACATGCCTGACCGATGAATGTTTGAATCTTATACCTTCATTTACTCAGATACTACAGAAATCATTCATTAAGATTTTGAATTGAAACAGTTAATACATGGTAATGTATTAATAAAAACAATTTCACAACATACAAAATTTGCAATGTTTTATTGTCATAAGTTGGGGGGATACATATAAAATTAAATTTATAAGATATGCAGATATGTATAGAGAAAAGTATTAAGTATGATGGAAGATCATCGCACATTGGAACTATACTTATCACTTTGCAGGTATTTTTACTTGCTACTGTCCCTATATAAAAAGATCATGACCGGATAAAGTGAAGCCAAGAATGCGTCAATATGATTGGCTCATGTAGTGCGCATGAGTCAAAAGTATCGTTAGAAATTTTTGATTTGCTTTTGATTTCTGAAATTGATTCTAATATTAAAAATGTAATATAATACTATAATACATATCAAATTATAATTTGTGTATTTATAATATTCTATTGTAAATATTATTGTTACAAAAAGAAAAATGATGTGAAGGCTGACACGAACTGAGTTGAGACATAACCTTAAAATTTTAAAAGGAAGTTGGCAACGAAACCGTGGCAATTTTTAAATTTATATGAGCGCGAAATGAATCATATATTGTAAAGTTTGATATATTTTTGTGATAGAAAACAAATATTAAAATTATCAACCAAGCATTTATATTTCATTTAATAAGCTAATGAATTAATAGTCTACTACAGTGTGCCCAGCGCACTGCGCCAAGTCTAGTATTATAAAATAAGTATATTAACTCTACAACAATTAAAATACTCGTAAATTCTCGATGCAACTCATTTTCTAAACTTTTGAGGCATTTGTCAATATTGTTGCACCAGCAACAATTACTTTTATAAAATATCTTAAAAATTAAGGTTAGTATTCTGTAAACATGCTCATGATTTTGTTTAACTATTTGTAACTGCTTTATTGATACAAGCATTTTTTTCCCCAATAACAAAATAAGCAACAGGTACCATTTCTGCTACACAACAACAATTTTTATAGCACGCTAACCTCAAAATGCCAACTTTAATGTCGATTTTGAGGTTGTCGTGCTATAAAATATCGTATGAGACTGCTGTGGGAGGTGTTTTTCTACCTTGCTCGATTTTCGAACTCGCTTCGCTCGTGCGAAAAACCTCGAGCAAGGTAGAAAACCATCTCCCACAACAGTGTCATAATATACTATTTGTTTCAGAACTTTGCAGGTAACGTTTTTTGCATGAGCGAAGCAAGCAAGAAAACTCATATGAGGTAAAAGTCAACTTTTACACCAGCATTGAATCGTATTTTATACTAGCTATGAAAACCTCCAACTCAATTTAAATGGTTAATTTTTAGGTGAGAGTAGTACAAATGTTTTTTTTAATAATTATGTAATAGAGTATTCATTATTTTTGCACTCATATTTATAAAATTTACCAATTTTACCGACTGATAGAAATAAAGCGCATAAACGGAAGACAGATAGCAAAGTCGCGTCAAAAACCATTTTTTATCACTTTTTTTTCTATCTAAATAGTTATAAAATAGTTGATGATATTGATAATTTATATAAATACATCGCAATAAAATAGAAAAAAATTTCACTGACCAAGACTTGAACCTCTGTCCTCCACTTGACAATCCAATGTCTTACTACCTGAGCTATTTGTGCTGTTGCAAGTTTCAAACACGTAATCTAAACATACACAAAAATTTAATTATATTTATCACGTTATATAGTTTATATGGATACTGGAAGATAAATAATGGAAATTTCAGAAGTATTTTTATAATTATTATTGATATATCATCAACTATTTTATAATGATTTAGATGGAAAATAAACAATTTAATAGAATATAAACAAATATTTAAATTATACTAGTGATTTTTGACGTGATTTTAAACGTGATAAATCACGCCAAATAATCGAGTGATTTATCATGCGATTAATCATGTGATTTTTTATCCAGGGAAAATACGTCTAGAAAACTCGGGTTCAGGTGTCGACCTAAAAGTGGCCACGGAACTTGTGGTGGGCTCCTGGACTAAACCCCTCTTCAGGGGTTGGGGTAAACCGGAAGTCGACCGAAAATGAAGCGTATGAAATCTTAAGTGAACCAAAAGTGAAACGGAAGAAATCTAAAGTAACCCGAAAGTGCACCGGAAGAAATCAGAAAAAATACGAAATGACCCGGAAGTGATCAAAAATAACCGGCAATAAAGGAAATATACGGAAAATGAAATAGAAGTGACCGCAATAGTGAATATTTGCTGAAGCACTCCTAAGGAGTAAATCGGAAATTAATCAATAAATAAATAAATAATTAGTAATCAAAAGTCCTTGAAAGGGCTGACTCTTTCACTTTTGATTACTAATTATTTATTTGGTTAACATGGAGAGCAAAAAGCTTAATTGTTGTAATCAATAAATAATTAATAAAAATTTTGAAAAATTGTAAAAAAGTATTATTTATAAACTGTAAATAATGTTGAAGCCTTTCTTATACATAAATAAATCAGTAGATCAGAACTTATGCTGAAAAAATTAGAAACGAAAGAGGAATTATGATGACTTTTGCGGAATTATGCAGGTGTTGGCATAATTTTGTGATGATTGCTTTAGCGAAAAGGGACTTATGCGGACAAAGAAGCCTCTTCTCTATACTTTCTGTATATATTCTATATTTTCTGTATCCGTACTTATGCAGAAGCAGCGAAGCCGAATGATAAAATTGAAAAGAAGCTTTTAAGCAAATGTTCTCTGTTAAGGCTATAATGTGATCGGACTATGCAAAGCGTAATGACAAAAAATAGCATGTATATTTATACTTTAATTATGGTAGTATACATGTCTTTATATATATCAAACAATTGAAAAGCAGCTATTTCACATAAGATTATATTTAAAATTGTTTCCTCAATAGTATCTTTAAACTTGTCGTGAATTATAATTTTAATATTTTCAGTATATAAAGTATAATATTGCTGAAACACCTCATGCGTCTTTAGTATAGAATTAGGGTCTTTATCAATACAATCGTTTTTAATACAGTCAATTATAAACTTCTTAATATGAGCAACATTTTCATTCACTTTATCAACACACTCTTCAAGTTTACTCATACGTTCGTCAATACACTGTGAGACAATTTTTAACCCGTCAAAAGTGACTTGCTGCATGCATATCGATGGTTGATGATAAGCTGTTTTTTGTTTCTTTGCTCGTGGTGGTTGATGGCGTAGATTCTCACCATCCGTAACAGTAGCAGCAGCAGCAGCAGCACCGCCAGTGTAGTCATTGAAATGGGGAGCACTAACTGTATGCAGTACATCATCGTTTTCTTCGTCAATCAAAATATTTGGAAAGATGGATGTTCCGACAGGTCTTTCTTCTATCAACATAGATTTGGTATTGTATGAAGAAGTAAACATCAGATCATGATTCTCCATGTACACCTTCGTTGGTCGAGCGTATTCACTTTGGAATCTGTACACATCTTGGAAATAGTAATTTACAAGATCAAAGTAATACTTGAACACCTTCCAGCCAGATGCATCAAATTTAACGGATTTAAAACATGTTGTAGACGTTGAGAGTTTCACCACTGGACGATAGCTTCCCTGGTAACTTTCTAAGCCAAGAGTAACGCGTTTCGAGTTTGACTTATTAATGGCGTAGGACGTGGAGAGCATCATATTTGGCAGAACGTTCTGCACACGAGATGGAGCACTGACACTTGATTGAGCCATGGTACGAGAAACAAGAGGCGCAATATACAGAGTTACACTTAGCAAACGATCTGTCAAACTTTCATGAAAGAACTGATGGAGCTCCTCACTCTTCAAGCTCTTTTATACATTTTACCCCCCACTACCTTAAAGTAAAACGATCGAATGTAGTGGGGACAGATTTTTGCGCGTGTATTCTCAGAACTTCACAAAGGAAGTATCATGTTCGTTAACCGTCAAAGGCTACGGTTACATTTCTCCGAGTTTTTAAGAACAGGATGTTTACTCTACTACTATTACAACCGTCAGTTTTATCAGCTTACAGATAAAGATTGAAATGTAATATAAAACTAAACACTAAATATCACCGGATGTTAGTATTATAACCGTTAATAAATTCCGATGTATATGTACTCAGAACTATACAGCGAGGTGTGATGCAACAGGAAAAAATATATCATAGTACTACAGTATGAAATTAAAGGAATGAGTAAGGCTCTATAAATGAAAACATTTTTTATATTATGAAAGATTACACTTTATTCATATTTTTTACTATATTATATCTGACAATTATTATTATTATTACTTTACATACATTCTCGAAGTACATGTTTGATTACAAAATCCTGAGCCGCGCGAGGCTTCACTTCCAAACCTCCTAACATCTTTTGAGCGTACACGATGATTATTATTTCGTAACAGGTTTTTATAGAACGATACAACTATGGCGTCATTTTTTCGTGAATCTCGCGAGAACTTATGACAAAACGTGCGTAAGTTAGTTAGCCTAACCATATGGTAAAGGAACATAACACAATACTGGCCACACACCTGTGAATCAAAGCTTTGCAACTTTTTTTTATTCCACTGATACCGCTTGCAATTTCTTTTGAGTCGTTTAAGATGATGTTGGGACATTGGTGGTAGTCCGTAACTGTCAAAGTATGTTCCATAACCGTTTGAGTCTATGTAGATAGCAATCCAATGTGTTCCTTTCTTCGTGTGATCATCTGTATTAGCTATGATGGCCGCGGGGTATTCCAAAACGTTTGGAATTATATCCGCAGCATACACGCCAACTGTCTTGACGGTTAACGGGTCAAGAGCTTTTAGTAATTCTTGTGTATTCATTCTATTATTATTATTATTATTTCAGCAATGATCGACTACGTCCTCTTCGTGTGTTGCGTAAATACACGATGAAGTAGCTGTACGTATCCGCGAGTTTAGTTTGCAGTATAATGCATCACTAAATTTCTGTGCAAAATCTTGCGTTATATCTTCTGCTATAGAGTGTAACCACTTTCATAGTACATATGCATGATTGAGAGCACAATCGCGACTGGAGTTTATACCTTGAATGCCATGATTTAAACACATGAAGTTACCTTGATAATTTATTTTCAATTCGTCAAAATTCGGGGCATACATTTCTTCAACGTTCACAACTTCCCGACACATTATAGTCTCCAGGAATCTCCAATTGTCATGACCGCGTGTAAAAATACGTATAGCCACTTTGGCTATTTAAAATGATTAGAGATGTACTCGTTACTTCTTTTAAGTCCAGTTGCAAGTTCTTCAAATCTATGGGGTTCCTTAACTGTCCAATGTTGGACGATTCTGTGCTTTAAACCAAGTACACCAACTTCTTTGGGTGTAAACTTGTTGTTACGGTCTCTCAAACCCTGAATATTAATAACGTTATCCATGATACTATAAAAAATTCACACAGTCGATCCAAACTCGCTCACTTCTCAAACGTCACTGAGAGTATGACGTTCAGCTTTTTTACTCATCAATAGCATAGAGGCGCTGCTGTTGCTTCTTTCCCTCTCCATCTTCTCCTCTTAATTTTCCATCGCTTTAACGGTATTATGCATTAAAATCCGTTATTATTTGTCTACTTGAATCTATTTCCAAGACATTGTCGTATTCGGCGTAAATTATACAATTGATTGTAGATTCAAGTGCTCTTTCAAATTTTACCTCTACACGAACACTGCCGTGCTTGATTAAATTCCAATGAGAAACTGAATTTGCTGATAAATCAGGCGTTAGATCAAAAGCAAATAATGTATACCCTTCATCGTAGTCCGATCGTGAGATAATTAATGCTTCGTTTAGAAAATGAATTCCAGTCCCAGAATATAGTGTATGAAACGAGTCAATAAATAATTGACTTTCACCCGTAAATCAAGGCTGCAATTGTTTGCTGGGAATCTGGACACCATCCACATAAAGAGAAATATAGTTTATATTAAAATGTTGGAAATTAAATGGAGTAAATTTTCTATTTCCATTGAATGCCTTGTTATCCACAAATCCAATGATTATTCTTTTGGGTATTTGACCGAGAATAACGCTGTCCAGTGTATCGCCAAGAATACCTCTATGCATTGTAAATGCCTTCACCTCCACACCATTGATTGTGTATTTAGCAGTGGCTTTTGTAAGTGCATTAGCATGAGCTAGTATAACACCTGGACTTATTTTAACTCGACGCACAATCAGTGAAGCTTCCTTAATGCGTATAGTAAATTTATCGTCATCTGTAAAATCCATCAAACAAAAAGCATCCTTACTCCTAACCAATCGTAATCGCAGTTCAACACCATTTAACAGAAACTTATTTATATTAAAAACATCGCAATGCAAATGACCGAGTAAATCGACAGTTTTACCATTCTGGGTAAAATACTGACGGTTACACTGACCAATATTTGCATTTACATCAGTACGCTTGATATTGGGAGGCGATGCCCATTTTCCAGGGGTATCCGCATACCAAAGTCCACTCGTGAGATGTGATTCCATACTGCTCTTTGAATAATTTAACAGTGTTTCGATGTAAGCTCGATAAGGATAAGCATTGTTTTGTGGTGAAACCAATTTTTGATTAAAGAAAACATCTATTTGGTTAAATAGCGAATGTAACGTGTTATTTATTGCTGCTACCTTCGGATACTCTGTAGCTTTAGCTGCGAGTATCCGAAGGTAGATATGCAAGATCGAGATAATCACTACCAGCTGGAACGACGAATTCCAACGGTCCATCGTCTGTTAGCGAAGAAACTGGTTTATAATGTATAAATTGAGAGCTTTCCACCGAAGTCTGTGTAGGTGGTAATGTAAATAAATCTAATTCTGATTTTATGCATTCGCATGAGTTTGAGTGTAGAAAAGCCATATTAAATAATGTCTATGTAGATCCAAAAATATCCCTCACACTGCGTTGTTTTCTCTTCTTCCTTGGCTTATTCTTGCCAGCTTACTTTTTCGTAGATTTGCGAACACTGACACGGCTCTTCTTCTTTTTCTTCTTTACACGGCCACTTTTACTGCTGATGCGTACAGCTGAACTGTTCTTGGACGATTGACGCTTCCGCTTTTTAGCGCGTATCTTATATCCTGATCCCTTCATCTTAGCGGCAATTTTATCAGCGGCTTTATGCTTAAGATTTTTACCCGACTCACGCATGCGCATATTTACAGCTTGTTTAAAATTGATTCCGTGATTCCCCACATCATCTAGTACATGCATTCCTGCTCTGATAGCTTCTTTTCCAACGGCTTTAGCACCACTCGTAATGTAAGGTAAAACTCTTCGAAATAATCCACTCAAAAAGCTGCCGATTCCACCATGACCTCGCTGATAAGTTGAACCTGCAAACACTCGACGTACTCCTCCTCCTCCACCAGCACTAGCACCGATTTGATCGGCATAGTATTCTGCGTAGTAAGCCATTTTTTTCTCAGAGATTGCGCTTGAAATGTAGTGTTACGGTCAACGTTCCGTACTCGAATGGTATATGATTCCCATTTCATCTCTTATATCTATTATTATATTCTGAAATGTGTTATTTAACAAAGGTAGATAAATTCCAGGTGCAAATTGTTTGACCACTCTTGCACCAAATTTATATTTTGAATTATCGAGTGTTACTATGCGCAAAAGGGATGCTTGAACGTCATTGACTGTGTACGGAATACAAATATCTGAGTAAATGAAAAATTGATCAGCTATCGCTCTTGCCAAACAACCAGGTCTGTTTCCTATCAATGTTGCATTTTTTTCAACACTACAGATGGAATCATGGGTATAAATTCCTGATTTCTATATTTTTCATTCTAAAAGCCAAATATACGTTTGACCTTTTCGCTCAAGCTGAAAAAATGAGTTTCCTTACATTCACACTTTTTATGTAAATTCTAATAACCACTTTTTTTCTTTGCCTGTTCAATACGTAAGTGAGATTCAGGTATATTGTTTATAGCTTCAGTGAGATTGTTGAGATTCTCCTAAACACCTGGTGGAAATGTGGCATCGTTGTGTTTGTCGTTTGTCCAATCCGGTAAATATTCAGATATATCTCTCTTTCTTACAACTGCTATTCTACGTGCGTTATCAAACTTTATATTACATTCGTGTTTCTGAATGTGCATCATCGTGCATGATATGCTGATTTCCGTGAGAGCAACACTCCACTTACCATGCAGACGTACTTCGTGCGATAAGTGTCTGGTAAAGCATGATGTTGTATTTTCAGAAAAATATTTCATACTACTGTTACTCGGTAATATCAAATAAAATTCGTCCTCATCCATGTTTAAAGTGTAACGATTTCGCTTGCATTAATCCACGAATTAAATTTATCAGGATAGCCAAGCCACTTTACAAAAACTTGTTTTTTAACACCACGTTCCCTACTCTTTATCACATGTTCCACTTTGAATTCCTTATTTTGTGATAAACGATCATCGCCAACTCGAGCTAGTTCTTCGGGATAAAAAAATCCGTCGATTACTTCACCTTCTAAATCAGTCAATTCATAGGTGAAGAGATTTTGACGACGTGAGACACGGGTAATCTTAAAAATCTCTTCACTGTAATTCTTTTCGTAACCTTTATCAAAGGTGCCTTTCAACCGACTGATGCGAACATGGTCACCCACGCTGTATATATGTGCTCTAGACATTTTTCTCTGACAAAGAGCTCTTTTTTCTAAATTTTGTCTTGCCACAACTGCATTACGAATATTTACAACTGCCGGAACCATTTTAGTACCACTATGTATAGTGTGATTATACGCGTAAACGATATTTTCAATAACATCGATATACCCGAGTATTTTTGTGAGTAAAATATCTGAACATACGTTCTTTGAGCGTGCGATTTAGACCCTCGACGACGGGTGCTTTAACATCGGGATTAAGTGCCACTCGAAAATTAATCTTGTGTTGTTTTAAATAATTTTGAAAATCTGATCCGACAAACTCTTTGCCTCTATCAGTTTGTATAAGAATTGGGCGTCGCCCATCGGCTCTTTTTAAGATTTTGTCGAAAGCAGCTACAACACTTTTTGTACTTTTGTCACGTAAAGGCTCGACCCAAGCATATTTACTGAGAAGATCTATAACTACAACAATCATCCACGTTAGTGATATTGTACATCAATCTAGAAAATTTTCGTCTAATAGGTTTGTGTAGTGTGTATGCATCTTGATTACTTAACCACTCATTAAGATTGATTTTCATAAGACATGTTAAATTTTATAAGTCAACCACTTGTCGGCTGCTTTTCGAGGTATGGATTTTTTCTTATTCAAACGTGCACTATAGCATTGTACGGCCGCGAGTCTAGTACCTTGTTCCAAAGTCTGAACGCTCTCGGAATTATTTCTCTTGGTTGAAGGAATTTTGTTTAATGCACGTTTCAAACTTTCACTAATTTTTATCACCTCTGGATTACTTATTAATTTGGATGGTGTGTCAGTTGTTGCTATAAAATTAGCTAATTGAAATCTTCCTACAGGTTCTTCAACAGGTCTACTCCGTACCACGTCTTCTAGTAAATCTATAATATTTGAGTGTGGTATAGCTTTATCATCAATGCTAACTGTACCTGAATTATCCCATTTAATACGATGCGATGCTGATTTCCAATGTTGAAGCAATAAACGTGCTTTTCTCACATAACCCTTGGAAATGCTTGCAAGTATCGCTTCATCGGGCAATGGACTCGATATATCTTCATTTTCATGCTCTACATCAAGTATATTTGCATCTGATAAGAGTTCCTGACGTTCCAAATTTTTAAAATGAAGATATCTTCTTAAAATTTGTAAATATTTTTGACATTTTTCACGTTCATTGGTGATACTTTTTGAAAAAAGTATATCGTGCATCTCAGCATCGAGACGACTTAAGTTATCACCCTTTGTCTCTGTATCGTTGGCTCTAAAGCATTACTCGACTCTTCTACTATATGTTGTTGTTGTTGTTGTTGTTGTTGTTGATGCTGTTGCTTCGCTACTCTCTCGTATGTTTCCTCTGGTACAATGACCATTTTACAAGCGTGCTCCATATTTTAATTTCCAGAGACTCCAAATATTTTTGACACAAGTGCACCTATAATTGGTGCAAGTAACATTAGTAAAAAAGTACCACCGTTTTGAATAAGGATGCGTTTCTTTTTTTCCACTCTTTTTCACTGTTATTACTACTGGATTTATTTAATAATTTTCTCAAACACTTTTATGTTTTTTTAACTTTGACTTGTGAGAGTTTTTTATTTTATCGACTCCGCGCAATACATTTAACACGCACTCGCATATGCTTTTAATGAGTTTTTAATCAGCTACACGTAACAGTGCTAAGCGCTGCTGACTATCTGCATGACAAAGAGCATTCAATACTGCAAGACACTTTTTTGTAAAATGCTTTGGTAGGCATCCACACCTTGTATCTTCTTCTTTTTCTTCAGCAGCAGCACCACCACCACCACCATCACCACCACCACCTCCACGCTGTCTTCTACACCGTCTACGACTATCGGTTCTCGCAGACGCTCCTCTCCCTGCCATTGTTTCAATCAGACTGAAGCTTTAATCATAGAATCCTCTACTTTTATCGGAATTTCTTATTCTTCTTTGGCACATATGCGTAACTCAATTTATCATCGGAAAAAAGGTACGGCAAAGAAATTCATCCTCGGTCGACTGTTTCAAATCCAACAAAAGATAGCCATGAGCAGTTGACGTACTATCGAGATACGCTTCTTGTAAAAATTTTGGGTCTTCGGGATATACTTGACGTGCTAGATATTGTATTTGCGAACGATCACGTGGATTTTTAAAAATAACGAGGTAATTTGCATTTAATGAGATATCGCGTTGACCAGCTCCTTTGTGAAAAAGATTTTGTGTAATAAAAATTACACTTAAATTCTTGTGATGACTTCCCTTTGTAAATAAATCGAGAATAATGTTATTCGAAGATTCTCTCATTAAATCATCGATAATTAATAATTTTTTCTTTTCATTGTCTTGAGAATAATCTGAAGGCTGAGTTAATCCCTCGTGAAATTCAACAATTTTACAATTCAAAAGTTACATTGCACATGAGTGGAAGATGGCGAAGAAACCTTTTGACAAAAACTGTTTTACCACATCCCGTGGGTCCGCTAACGATACACGTAAACGGATGTTCGAATCGCATATCCATTTCGTCAAGTACTCACACGCACTCACACACTAGAGATTTACCTTAAAATAAGCTTATGGCACGCGGACGGTCGGCGGAGGCGGCGGCGCTTCGCGACACACGTAAAAATAAGCTAATTTTACGTGTGCTGAATCACAAGCTGTTATTACCGCTGTTTAAGCTGATATTCGTGTCGAACAAGCTAAATAAGACCGCGAGTAAGCTGTTTAAGATATCAATAAATTTTGTTCGCCCGCATTGAAGCATAGTTATATTTTGTCCATTTAATATTACGTTGGGTACTATTGAGGTATTTTCAACGATTTCTCTCAAAATAAATTGCGCATCAAACCCACGAGAGTTATGAGCAATAAAAATTATTTGACCGAAGGTAGTATTCTCGCGTACTGTCAAACCTATTAATTGTTTAACTGAATCATCGCGAAATACATGCTACACCACACGTATGGCGTAGTATATTTTATATTTTCGTCATCCATGCAATCATCGCAAACCTGTTGTACAACACATAGATTTGGAATGTGTATTTTTATCTCTGCATGTTCACGGTAAGCAGAATCTTGACGCGTCTCAAAGTCATAAAAAATAAATAAGTTTTTCTTTGGGGGATTTACGATTAATCTGTGCGTTAACATTACGTCCAATGGGTTGAATATAACAGAGCTGATTTACATCATGTTTTTCGCGACATAAGTTGCACCAATTGATTCCACACTCGTGCTTTGACTTGTAGATATTAATTCGTTTGCAACACATATTACAAACTTTTACTACATCGCATATTTTTTTATTTCTTTTTTTTTGTATGACCCATCTATTTCGTGACGCTCGAAACATATTTGTCCGTAAAATTCTCGGTTACATTCTACACACTTTATAATATCTATATTAGAATTACACGATGGTACACAAAAACACCTGTCACATTTGGCTATACATCTATGCTCATCTACGTATCTATAGCTTTTATTACAATGTTCGCAGAAAAAACGATTGCGTGCAGCACCGGTTAAATTTAATATTGTATCGAAATGTCGCCTTCGCGCGTCGTACAAAAGATTTATAACGTCAAAAGAATTTGAATTTAACAGAGGTCTTCCATCGTAAAAGGGCGGTTCTCCACTTCCAAAAGATAAACCATCGTATATTACAATAGCAATATTTTTTGCAACATAATACCGCTGATACATCTCTATTTCTCGTATACCGCACCCGTTTGCATACCATGTCTGCTATCTCTGACAATATTCCAAGTATCAATGGCTTCGTTTGAAAAGAATTTTATATACATCATAAAAGCCTCCCCGACAATTAAAGCTCTTGGCAAGCATAAATTATCGTTATTTCTTATAGATACAACCGATCTCTGAGCTAAGCTATCAACATTTATCCTCTTTCTACTTCCACCTCGGCCACCATTAGGTATATTAACAAGTGTTAATTTTAGAATAAAGCTCTAATCTATTTGAAAATCCTCATTACTCTGAGCTAATCCGCTTATTAAATTCCACAAATCATTGTAGAAAAAATTATTTACTAATCGTAAAGATAACCCACCCGGGCCTCGTGCAAAATGTAAACTTCTAACGGAGACACCAATCATGTCGTTTTCATTACATAATGAAATTATATAAGAATAAATATCACGAATAACTAATTCCAACCAAACTATCGGATTTATAGATCCATCATCCGGTGGAGATCTTATTTTTAGCACAATACTTCTACCTTCTATTTTATACTTAGATATATAATGCGAATTTTGTTGGAAAATAACAAAACGATTACCAGGAGGCTGGATATCCTCATCTCCTTCCTCATCGTCTGTTTCGCTTCTCTCCTCCTCTTCGCTGATCTCCTGGGCTGATTATCCTCTTGTTCGTAGTCAGACAAATCATCATCATCATCATTATTGCTGCTTGAATTTTCAATTCTCCTTCTTTGTCCTCTACCAACTTGAATAGAAAAATCGCTTTCATCGGCCTCGTAATCCTGCGATTCTACAGAAGTATTGGAGTTCGAAGATGATAAAGGAAAAATGGTTGTAGAAGAAGAACATGACGAATCGTCAGAGTGATTATGTTCTGAAAAAATTTATTGAATACAAAATATTTGAATACCCTATTTTACTCTTTCTTATTTTTTAAATTATTCTTCTGGTGGTCCTGAAAAACTCTGCCCCAGGCAATTAAACACTTCAGGTAAATTTTCAGTGTCTAACAGTATGGAATTTTTATCTTTACAAGCATTGAAAAACCAAAGTATTTCTTGTGCTCTTCGAACATACATGATACGCATGATATCTTGTTTCAAAGCCCTGGGGTACTTAGAAAATCCTTCGAGACCACGTCGAATAACTTAAATAATATTCAAAAGTAAGAATTTATTTCAAGAAAAATATATATTTAAATACAGCATAATACTCACGTTCATTAATTTGACGATCTCTTGGATTTCCCTGGTTAAAAAAATGCTCGGTGACAAATCCTTCAGCGCTTCTTCTCGTGTACCGCATTTCTTCGGGTTCGACTGGTCGGGCTAAAAAGTCGAGGATTTGTTGCCGTCTTTTGACACATGGATGCTGCGCATACTCAATAATATTTTCGCTTTCATCAGCTGCTCGTTCCATCAAGCGCTGTAGAATATTATTAGCAGCAGCTATTGGCTCTGTACACGCGGCAAGACGGTGGTCAACATTAGCCATACGCTGAGATTCCCTATTGGCAGGTACATCTTCAGCCTCCTCCGCTCTAGCATCGTGGTTATTCTGCGCTCTCTCTACTGTTTCACCTTCCTCTTCCTCTTCCTCCTCCTCCTCCTCCTCCTCCTCCATCGCCTCATTCACCTGAAGACGCACAGCTGCAGCCGCCGTAGCCACAGCTGCTGCTGCTGCTTCTCTCATTACGGCTTCGCTCTCCTCCTCTCCGTGTGCATCGGCAGCGCTCACCCCCACCATTTCAACCGGTACAAACTGTACATCGGCTACAGCATTCCCCGCTTGTGCTGTATCCTTCGTCTCACTTGCCTCTCTCTCTGCCTCCTCCTCCTCCTCCTCCTCCTCACCTTCATCCGATGACGTATATTCAACATTCTCACTCGATGTGTATTCTGTAATATCATCTTTATCAGAGGTTACGTCGGCTAATAAATTTTCTAATGCTGAAATGTAAAACAATTTTATGTTAAAAATACAGCGCTTACTTTTTATAATAAACGTTATATGTATTCGAAGGTAGTGATGCATACATCACATGAATATTAAAATCTCTTTGATGTCGAATAAATTAAAACAAAATATTAACCGATATTTGATTACACATTTTTAATAAAAAAGCAAGAAGTACAGCGAGAAAAACAGTTGATTAAAAAAGTATTCTCACTGTCATAGAATATAGCGGATGTATATTCTTTAATTTTATAATTATACGTTATATTACTGTAATGATAGAGAGATACGCATTGCATGCTATGTAATATGACAGATGTAAGAAGCTAATTTCCCTAGCGCTGAAGCAGACGACTTGAAAACACTACGCGTCATGCGTAGCAGTCGACGCGTTCTACGGTGAGAGCAGACGACACAGCGTTACGAATGTGTGTATGCGCGCGCGTGAGTGAATGAAACAGAGCTAGTAGCAGCAGCAGTAGCAGCAGACGACGCTATCAGCTGTGGCAGCATTTACCTCGTTGCCAAGTACAAGCGCTGTTTGATTTTTATTAATGACAACGCGATATAGTGCAGAAAAATTACAATCAATAAAAATGTACTCACCATTATTCTCCTCGAATGCTGTCATTAGCCGTCAACACAGGTAAATGCGCAAAATTGTGTTGCATACAAAATTCTGCTGCGCATCGCACAGCTAAGTTGCATTTTTTTTAAATGACTCTATGAAGCTGTGCAATTTTCCGTGGCCCGTAGCACCGTAAAAGATGAGTAAACTCACGGCATAATTGACACGCAACCATGCGTTTCATACGTAGACACCAGCTTCTTGTACACCTGCGTCTAACAACACTATTTGCTTGAAGATTGCCCGCGATGCGAAGCACTACAGTGCGTAAAGACTCCTCGACTACGTTATACATGCTTGCGAGCTCTTGATTTAATGCAACTACTCTCATGACTACTAAGCTCCTGAGGTCAACGTAGGGTTTATATAGTATAAAAAACGTCTTGCTAGTGGGGGAATGTGTGGACTCGCGCAACAGTATAAAACGCAAAAAATAACATCCTGCGATAAGTTTTGCCTCAGCTTTATCATTCACAAGTATCAAAATTTCTGACTGACTCATAGGTATTATATTACCTACGCTCTCACAGGTCCAAGATGCATAACAATCTGAAATAATGATACCGTCGACGATTCTCGCACGATACAAGGCGGCTAAATCAATGCTCTATCACATTTAATAGCATTCGACTTCCTGTGCCATAGCGATTCTCACACAAGCAGTATCAAGTATACGACTCCGAGAATCCACGTGTTAATTACATTTGAGATTACTCTGAACCGTTGTTGTGTCACACTGATCCATTTTTTCCGCTTATAGGTATCGGCTGCAAAGACTCTTACCGCCGAGTAGATACTAAAAATATCAAGTTCACGTGTAGAGCAGTCAAGAGTCAAACTCTATCTTACAATCGTGAAAAAGTATCCCGTATCCGACGAGAAGTATCAAACGCGTATAGTTGTTTTGGCACACTAATTTATCTCTGCTGTATAGGTATCGCCTGCTTAAACTCATGGCTAGAAGTGGATACTAAAAAATATCAACTTCCTGCGAAGAGCACTTGAGAGTCAAAGGTTATACTCTCTAGCGCTCGTAAAAAGTGTCCCGTGTCCGTCGAGCATTTCGCTGCACAGCTCGTTCGGGTATCGGGTGTACGAGAGCACGTGCGCTATAGAACAATAGTCATCACAAGTCAAAATTTTTTTCTTTACTCCATCCTCCTCCTAGGCCCTACAGATGACTGCTTGGACTGCAGTCGTCAGTACCAAGCCGATTGTAGTCGAAGCAAGATGTCCGTAAAAAGTGCCGTGTTAAAGCAATTGGAAGAGAAATACGCTCTCTTGATATCGCGAATAGAGCGTGCTTCCCGCCTCATTCAGCAACACCGTGACACATACGTGAAGCTGCATGAAGACTGCGAGGAAGTAAAGAGATTAAAGAGATAAAGAGATCGCTTCACGATGTACGGAATTCACCATCAGTTGGACCGGTGAATTTGTATACAGCGAAGAGAGGGGACATATGTGAGAAGTGCGCCTGGATAATGAACCGCATGACAAAGCGCACCCAATGGTCATTCTGCACGGAGTGCAGAGCACGACGCTGCACAATGTGTAGCAGGAAGGAACTGCTGTGCTGCAGCTTGGATATAGTAAGGAGAAATGAGATGCAGGAGGCTGGCAATGAGGAGAAGATGCAGCAGCAACAACAGGTAAGTCAATCAACGTACATATGACATTCAGCTTATTTATGATGTACATCTTTTTACACAGGTAGTGCAGCAGGTACATGCAGCTGAAGACGCTGCGATGGAGATCGTGAAAAAAGACGAGGAGATTGATGTAGGCGAGGAGTTCCTCGAGTACTTCTCACCAGCATCACCTGATACTCCTTATGACAGAGGAGAGATCATTAAGATTGAACCAGGACATGAAGAGGAGTCAGTCGTGATAGACTGATTAGTGTTAGTGTGTTTTAGTGTTATAGTGTTAGTGTGTGGCGCAAGTGCGCGCGCGCGTATGTGTGTGTATATATATATGTGTATGTGTGTGTGTATATGCAGAAACGCTTGGGCGTTAGAGAAATGGAGAGAGGTAAAGCGTATGCGTGAGAGAACGATAGAGAGAAAGAGAGAGAGAGAAAGGGAGAGTATGTGCGTGAGAAAGAGAAGGAAGAGAATGTGCTTGGAGGAGAGAGGGAGTAAACGAGAGCTAGAAAGTGCGTGAGAAGGAAAGCATGTGCGTCGGGGAGTGAAGGGTCGAGAGAGAGAGAGAGAGAGAGAGAGAGAGAGAGAGAGAGAGAGAGA
>QLSS01000360.1:0-21302 GCA_024372645.1 Trichomalopsis sarcophagae | reverse complement strand
GGGTCGAGAGAGAGAGAGAGAGGGCTAGAGAACGAGAGGGGGGGGGGATAGAGAACAAGCGAAAGAGCAGTGTAAGAAGGTAGCGTCCCTCCTTGCGTTAGCAGACGACACGTGGTGTCACTGTGCGTTAGCAGACGACACAATGCGGATAATACAACTTGTCATGAAGGTATGTGTGTGTGTGAGAGAGACGATACGATACGAACGACACAACGTGGTCACGATTGTGTGCGCGCGCGTGTGTATGTGTGCGTGTGTGTGTGTGTGCTCGCATAAGTGTTCATATGTGTACACATGTGTGATTGGATTTACATTGTTTATAATAATTCGAATAAATAATTTTTCTAATAAAAACCATGATACATTGCGAGAACTGATTTTTTTTATTTACTAACTTGGTGTGTGGAGACAACAAATGACATCATTACTAATGTATCCTTATCTTATCAATGAAACAAGTAATTAAGCTAAGGTATTGTTTGTTTACATAAATAATTAATTAAAATTGTCTATATTACACTTAATAAAGATAATTTTAATTACTTACTACTTTCTGTCCATATGTTCTCAAGCATAATATTCAATTTGATCATATGCCTCAGTTTTATAATCCAACTCGCTTGTTGACTATTCAAACTTAGATAATTGTGAATATACTATTTTCTGGCAAATTTTGCTTATGCACACTAGGACTACGCACTCTGCTTAACAAGTTTACAGAGCTGTGTAACATAGCAATGCGTTCTTTACTTATTATTAACTGTATCGCCGTACAATTTGATTACGAATTCATTTGTAAAATTGGAGCAGATACGGACAGCAAGACTGACATCTGAAAGTCCTCGTAATTATCCAACTTTCCTTCAACCTTCGAGATCCAGACCTCAGATATGTTTTTATCGTTGATAAGCTCGTTTCACTCCAAGCGTTCCAACTTTCCTTTAACCTTCGAGACCCAGACCTCAGATATGTTTTTATCGTTGATAAGCTCGTTTCACTCCAAGCTATCCAACTTTCCTTTAACCTTCGAGACCCAGAACTCAGATATGTTTTTATTGTTGATAAGCTCGTTTCACTCCAATCGTTCATGGTATGCACCATGTCAAATCGAAAACTTTTGGTAGTGACTGGGAATCTACAACTTTCCTGTAGAAAAATTAACTTGTTCAATGTGTTTTCGAGCTAAGTTTTGTTTTCGCTTCTGTCACAGTCTATTTCAATACCCAGCTAAATGTCCAACTTTTCATTTCTATCTCAAACTGTAAGTTAATTATATCCACCTTGTTTGTGTCATTATTGGTTAACTTAACACTTGAATTCAACTTCATCCAACTTGTTTATGTTATTTCTGGTTAGTTTAAATACTTGTCTCTTTGACCAAGAAAATAGACAAGATTCTTACATGAAGCTTTCGGATTTGAATTATTTTATTAAATGTTGCTAGGCACACCAAATCTTAGAAACTTTATTTTACTTAGTTTCAGTTGAACCGTAAATACTCGCAGTATTTCAAATACTGTTCAACCTATTATTTATTTATCTATTTAATACCATATACATATGCCCTTTAAAAGGCATCCTATAGAGGCAAACACAGTTGCCTGTACATAGGAATAGCATACTTAATCACTAATACTAATATACTTAAAACTACTATATAGAGCCAAGATTACGCATTTAACGCTATCATGCCCTTTTTCCTTTTCATAGCAACAATATTAAAATATTTAAAAAATATAACATCCAAAAGTTAATTCTTTTCTATAAACCTCTTTAATTTTCTTTTCATAGAGATTATACTTATTGATAGGTCTTTGAGATCATTCGGTAGCGTGATAAATACACTCACAGCCACGAAATAACTGCTTTTCTTGCTTACTGTTTTAGCAATTTTAGGCAATGGTAGATTCTTGTTTCGTGTCTTGTTTGTACTTCTTATGTATCTGTCTCTTAATTCATTATAATGATATACTATACACTCTAGTTCAAACATTTGCCTTATACTTAGAGGTTGGTTCTCTCTGCTATATAACAGTTTTTATTTATAATTCGAAGTATTTTCTTTTGTATCCCTTGAATTAAATTTAAGTAATTGTTATAAGCCCCAGCCCATGCAATGATGCCCTAGTTTGTAATACTTCGAAAGAAGGCATAATATAGTAACATTAGTGTTTTACTATCCATAAATTTCTTTAGCTTCGCAAAAATAAAAGATTAAATATCTTGTTGTTTTTATAATATAATTTATGTGTTTATCCCACTTCATGTTATAGTCTATTATTAAACCTAAATATTTACAACTGTCTACTCTATTTATTACATTATCACCAATTCTGATGTTTAAGGTGCTAGGCACACTATCACAGTAATTGCCATATGCAATATATACGGTTTTATTTACATTGAGCGATAATTTATTTAAGTTTAGCCATATTGCCACCTTACGAAGATATTCATTTAATTTTTCCTGCGCAGCTGTCCACGAGTTATTACATGAGATGATAACTGTGTCATCAGCGTAAGATAATATTGTTTCATTTTGCATATCTATCAGTAGGTCATTCACGCATATTATGAAAAATAGAGGGCTAGGTATTGTTCCTTGTGGAACCCCTATCATAATTTTTTTGTACTCACTCTTGCAGTTACTTATCTTTACACATTGTTTCCTATCAGATAAATAGCTGCTGATTAATTTTAATGCTTCTCCTCTTACATCGTATCTTTCTAATTTGTCCAGCAGTATACTGTGATCTACAGTATCGAAGGCTTTAGCCAGATCTAAGAACGCAGTTATAATCGGTTTGCTTTTATCTAGGTTTCTATATATTATATTTGATAGACAATTGAGAGCATCCTTCGTTCCTCTCTGTCTTAGAAAGCCGAATTGTTTATCAGATATTATTTTGTACTTCATGATAAAATTATGAAGTCTATTGTATATGATTTTTTCAAATATTTTGGCAATGTTAAAAATTAGCGATATTGGTCTATAGTTACTAATACAACTATTGTCTCCTGATTTATATATAGGTACAATATCTGCTTTTTTCAGTGCATTAGGTCAGATTGATTGCTGTATGCATATATTAAATATGTACTCTAACGGTTTTGATATATGTTTCGATAAAGATTTGATAATTATTGCACTAATGTTATCTACTCCACCAGCCTTTTTTTTCATTGCAATAATTATATTTTGAATTTCATACATATTAGTTGGATTAATAAAAATTGAGTAGTTGTTTCGAACTGGCAGTTTCAATTGTTCTAAGTCCATTTTTTTAATTTTATTGCTTAAATTTAATCCTACATTACAATAATATTCATTCATAGTGTTCGCAATAGTAATCTTGTCATCAATTTTCTGATCATTAACTATTATACTATCAAGTGATCCTCCTTGTTTCTTTTTTTTCCTAACTTATCATTTATTATGCTCCAAAGCTGTCTTGAATTACTACTGCATTTTCTAATGGCATTATTTTTGTATTTATACTTAGCATCTTTAATTACCTTACTCAAAGTTTTTTCATAATTTTTATAATCCATTTTCAGTTTCATGTTTGTTGGATTCTTTTTCCATATATTATATAACAACTCTTTAGTTTTACAGGATATTAATATTGCTTTCGTTATCCATTTTTTCTTAGGAACTGTATCTTTTTTGTTTAAATTAGTATATTTTCTATGAGTTGCTTTTTCAACACAGCCTTGGATCATACTTATTAATTCATTTATAGCTTGGTTAGGATCATTTATTTGTGACAATGAGTCCCACTCAACTCTTTTTGCAATATTTATTAACTTGCCATAGTTAATGCAGGCTGATTGATTGTAATCATTTTGTATTTTGAATTTATTAATACTTATAAAGAGTGGATACTGATCATTAAACGGTATGTTTAACTTAAAAGACTGCAACTCAATATTTCTTAATTTGGTGAAACAATTGTCTATACACGTACCGTTCTCACTGTTCTGAGATGGTCTTGTGATTCCTCTAAAAAATGGAGTATATTCATTTTCAAAAAAATTATTCAGAAATTCTTGAGCGATTGTCTTTTCAGCTAAACCAATTTTGTCATAATTAGTTTCCCTTATATCAATATTAAAATCTTCAAATATACATTGATTTTTTATACTAACTTGTTTAGCCAGGAATTTTCTTACTGAATTAGTAAACTCAGATTTCGATACATCGTGGCACCTGTACATAGCAGAGATCCTGATTGCATCACCTGACTCTAGAAAAGTATCAGAACTTACAACACTCAATCCATCAATTACTTCTATTTTAGTTTTTTCCTGTATATTGTTTTTTATATATAACATGACTCCATCAGCCCTATTAATTTTATTGTCATTGTAATAGCTTTTAGATCCTTGTAGTTGATAGTATTGAGGATGTTGTAAGATCCATGTTTCCGTACATATTATAATAATTGGTTTTACTACCAAGCTTTCAATAAATGATTCTAATTTTTCGTAATTCGCATTTAAACTTCTTATATTTACACAGAGAATTAAGTTCTTTTTTTTTCGAGTGATCTGATGTTTTCTGCATCACGTTCTATGTTGTATATGTCTTCAAAATTGAATTCTTGCGCCATTACTTAATCCTTTTTTCTTAGTCTACTTGTTATACGTGTGTTAAATGCGTTGAGTGACGTAGAAGACATCCCAGATGTACGCATGGTTATAGCCTTGTTTGAAGTATTTTCGCCATACCGACATATCTCGGTATTACAGGTTGTATCGTGTAGTCAGTAAGGTCAATGAACTTTCTTATTTTATTTTGTAGGATACTGAATGTGTGGCTATCTGTTGCCATATGCTCAGTATTATATTGAGTTTTATATTTATTATTGCTGAAGATACAGTTAGGACAATTTAATTTATTACCGGAACAATCTGTAGTCTTATGATTACCTGCACATTTTAAGCATGTGTGATTTTTTGTGCACTTAAAGCCATTATGCCCATATCTACCACAATTAAAACATGGCTTAACGTTGCAGTAGTTATGCACCTTACAGTTTTGATGACCCAGGAAGATCCTGTTTTTATTCTCTCACATGTTGGTATAGTTCAGCAGGAATTTCTAATATGACTGACTGTAGATGAGTTTTGGAGTTATCATATGAGTGCAATACTGTACACTTCTTGTTGAATATACTAAAATTTCTTTCATTTATGTCATCTTCAATTTTGTTATTGTCTAGATTTTCAAAATTATCTATTCCAACTACTTTAACCTTTGGATTCTCTATTGTTTCTTTTGTAACATCACAACTTTCATCAAGCTTTTTCTTCAAAACATTATATGCTTCGCTTGCACTTTCTTCTGTTAAACAATCTATTATTATTTCACTCTTTTTCTTAATTAGTTTTTTTGCTTGTATGCTCTTATCTTTAATGAGATAGTGTGCAACAGTATCATTTATTGTGTCAATAGGATATTCTTTAGTATCTTTGTTTTTAACTATAATTTTTGGGATTCATTTTGGCTTGTTGTTAGTCATAGCACTCGAAATTACTTGAGCATATGTTTTATTTTTTGAGGTATTTATTTCACTTTTCTGCTCATCAAGTAATTCTCTCAATAACTCAAATTTTTTTCTTTCAGTTCTTTATTTAGTTCTATTAATAGTGCATTTTAACGCTTCAAAATACTGTCCATTGATACACTGTTCTCATCATCATCCTCACTTTCAGCTTCTGACACTCTTATTTTATCACTTTTTCTCAATTTAATCTGAGCAATGATTATTTTGGCTTCATTACTCAGCACATTTGTATTCACTTTCGAGGTTAGGTCTACTTTGTTATGTTCTGGACATAATCCTAGAACTCCACTAATTTTTACTGCCCCGTCTATTTCAATGAATTATCAAAGTTTGAATAGTTAGAGCATAGCTCATTGCTATATCTAATTCAGCATCTAAAGTAATTTGCATACATTTATCATTTCATTTAATTTCAAGCTTGAAGATTTCATCTTAAGTTTCAACTTATTTTGTCGATTGTGTTATGTTCTAGACTCGGCGGTCTTCGTCAGACAGTAACGTTTGGCGGTTGCTTAAAAATATTGGAGCACGGAGAGCTACAGAGATTCTAGATGATAGATCTGGGCGCCGACGGTGCTGGTTATCCCCGAGATCTTAAAGAATAGCCTGAGATAACTGTCCGAGTACACTCTCGAAACGACGAAAGCCGATACGCGGACTAATAAAGTATTGAGACGTGTATTACATTACGCCGGTATTTACATTAGAATATTGCGGGATATGTCTCGTCCCTGCCGGACAGCAGGGGGATAGGAGATAGAGTTGCTCTTTCAGTTCTGTTCAGTCCTGAGTTCGTTCGCTTTTCGATTTTCACGCGCTTATATAATTAATCAATCTCTTGTTTAGATTGGGCTCTTTATCTTTGATGTCAAAATTATCAAAAGTGAACGTGTGATTATGGTGCGTTTGGTGTGAAAATTATCATTTTAATAATAACAAATATTTTAAAATTCTGAATGCATATTTATAATGCGTTTGATCATAACAATTCTGAAAACAAACTCAAGTAATTTACGCTATAACTAATATCTAATCTTGTTCCCGTACTTACGTACAACAATGCTCCGATTGTATTTCTATATTTTAAATCGTTTGATGCTGCCTGTGCTGGTTCTAAACTCAAATTTTGTTCCATTAGTGAATAACATAGTTTCGCTTCTACAAAATTATATGTTCTGGCCAATGACTCAATATATTCACTTTGGTCCAGTGTCGTTTCCCCTTTTTCATAGTTATAATTGATATTTATACCCAAATACGTATTTACTTCACCCAAATTTTTTATGCAAATTTCTTTGATAATTCAGTTTTGACTTCATCGAGTTTTTTCTTATTTTTCCCACATATTAATAAATCATAAACGAACAATATTAAATAAATTATATCAATGTATTCATCTTTTTTTTTTTTTTTTTTTAATGGCATTTGGAACTTGAAAGTTTATCGCCTCATCTACGCAAGCCTTTCACGCTGCTCTGTCTTGTGTCAATCCCATCCAAGCTGCACCCCTCCGATCGACACCCACCCGTCCTATTTCTACTAGATCCGCTTTTATGTTGTCCTCCCATCTGCGTCTAGGTCTACCTAGATGTCGCGTTACCATCGGCCTGCCCTTCATGACACGCGCTACTGTACGGTCGTCTCCCATTCTCGCTACATGCCCTGCCCATCCCAATCTGCGTGATTTTATTATTCTGTTAATATTTGATGATGCGTAAAGATTGTGTAACTCATAATTGTGTAGTCTCCTCCATTCCCCAGTTTCCTCATCTTTCTTTGGCCCGTGTATTTTTCGCAAGACTTTATTTCCAAATACCCTAAAACGGTTGTCCGCCTGCTTAGTGAGAGCCCACGTTTCGCACCCGTACATAACCACCGGCAGTATTATTGTCCTGTATATTCTTATTTTAACGTTTTTAGATAACAGCCTCGACTAACTAAATTACTCACGGCGTAGAAGCAAGCATTACCCGAATGGAGTCTCTTGTTTATTTCGACATTAAAAGGGTTCTAATACATTACCGCCTGTTTGGACCTTTCCCGTGCTTCCGTTCAGACATTCTTGACTTAATCTTACGAGTTTTTTTGGTACACCGAGGAGTACTAGAATTTGATATATTTTGCTTCGCTTAATAGAATCGTACGCTTTTTTAAAATCTATTAATAGTTGGTGTATAGTTTCGCAAAATTCCCACTTTTTCTCTAACAACTGTCATATAGTAAACATTTGTCTAGCTTGTATCACGTTTGACAGATCTTTGTATCACGTTGCTAAAAATGAGATACTCCTACAATTGTTGCAGTCTGTCTTATTCGCCTTTTAAAAAATCGGTATAATGATGCATTCCTTCCAATTTTCGGGTATTGTTTCATGTTTCCAGATGGCACATACTAGTTTATAGATTTTAAAAGTAAGCTCGAAACCCCCATACTTTCTCGGTTTCTACTTCTTGGTAGCTTGATGCCTCCACGTGGAGTTCGGCAATGTGAATTTCGTACCCTAATTCTTCACTATTTTCGTGCACGTTTAATAATTTATCGAAATAGTTTTTCCACAGCAACAGTAATTCGTTGTCATTTGTTACCAGGTCGCCATTTTCGTCCTTCATCAATTGCGCTCTACACCTAAAACCCTTTCTGATGGCGTCGATCCTTCTGTACATTTTGCGGGGGTTATCTTCCTTACTGTTAGTTTCTATTCTCCTAATAAGATTCTTTTGATACTCCCGCTTCTTATTTCTGTAGAATTTCCTTACGTTAGAATACTCTTCTACGGTCCTATCGCTTCTATTGTAAAAAAATTATATTGTGTAAACTATCTAATTTAGCCTTTTTGCGCCTTTCAAACAAGAGTTCGCACTCTTCGTCAAACTATGGTTTGCTCTGTGGCTTTTCTTCTTACCCAGTACTTTGTTCGCGGCCTCTTTTACCATTTTTTCGATGTCCCCCTATAAGCTATTCGGTTCGTCATTTCCCTCCGGCGATGTGTTTGCTTCTTCAAGTGCCTGAAACCTGTTATTAATTTCTATCTGGTACCTAATTTGCTCTGTTCTATCTCGTAGCTTTTCAATATCGAAGCTTTCTACCATGTTTGTTCGCTTACTATTTTGATTCGCTACTAATCTAGCTCTTAATTTGGCTACTACTAGGAATAGTCCAATATCTGCCTCTCTATGAGCTCTTACGTCGAGAACGTTAGTATGATGTCTTTTTTCAATGAGAAAATTATCAATTTGGTTCTGTGTGGCTCCGTCCGGCGATGTCCACATTGCTTTGTGTATGTCCTTGTGCTTAAAACACGTAGTTTTGATTATAAGATCTTTTGCTGCCGCGAAATTTATAACCCTAATACCGTTATCGTTACTAACTTTGTGCAGGCTTTTTTTTCCTATAGTAGTCCTAAACATTTTCCCCTACCTATTTTAGCATTGAAATCGCCTAATACTATTCTTGTGTCGTAAGACGCGAACTGATCGATTACCTGCTATAAAGTTTCGTAATAGAGATCCTTAGCTTCTTCTTCTTCTTTATCCTCCGTAGGACAGTGTACATTAATAAATACCACCGCGATTCCTGTATTGCTACCAAATTTAGGATTGTACCTATCAGCTTCCTTTATGAGTTCTTTAAACGCGCCTGCTCTGTATAGACTGCGAACATTCCAGGTTCCGTCCCTTATAAACAATAATCACTTTCAGTTCTTTTGAATTTCAATTTTTTTATATAATCATAAAAACATTCATACCAAGCTCTCGGGCTTTCTCTCAATTCATACAAAGCTTTTTCTAATTTACAAACTTTATCTTTTCCATCATCATAGCCTTTCGATTGTTTTATATATACTTCCGATTTTACATAACGCTGTTTCTACATCCATTTGTAAATCATTAAATCATTTTGACAACAATAAGCTAATATTAATTTCAATGTTTGTATTCTTGCTACTGGTGAATATATATTTTCCAAAACTTTACTTTGTTGGAAACCTTTTACAACAAATTTAGCTTTCTTTCCATTATCAGATTTATATGTGTACACCTATTTTAAATCTAATATTTTTTTTATTTTTAGGTCTTTCAACTAATTTCCACGTTTTATTTTTAATTAAACAATTTATCTCCTTATCCATAGCCTCTTCCCATAAATGTTTTTCATTACAGTTACAGAACCCTTTCTCTCATTATATGAAATTTCATCATTTTCAAAATTTTCATCTTTATCATCATTGCTATTTTTATCACTTTGTAACCCAATAAAGTTTTTATCATTTTCAATAATATCAACATGTCTACTTCTGACTATTTTATTATTTATTAAAATTCTGTATCCAGCATGATCATAGCCTAATAAAATTCCTACATCGGCTTTTCTATTCCATTTCGTATTTCTTTTTATTTCTGGTACTCTTATAAAAACTTTACTACCGTACAATCGCAAATTACGAATATTAGGTTTCTTATCAAAGAATATTTCAAAGGGAGTTTTATTTGCAATAGTATTTGTAATTGTTCTATTTAAATAAGCTGCTGCTTTAACTACCTTTGGCCAATATTTACGATATATTTTAGCTTCATAATTCACATCCAGCTGAATTCATTATCGTCTATTGTATCTTTCGGTTATTCTGTCTAACTCGTGTATATATTCTATTGTATCTTTCGGTTATTCTGTCTAACTCGTGTATATATGGAGCACAAGGTGCTAGAAAATTCCTTTATCTCTTATAACATTATAATCGTCTCTATTTAAATATCCTTTTCCGTTTTCGCATCTCAATCTTTTTATCTTTTTCCCGGTAATATTTTCAACTTTATTAGTATAAGCGATAAAAGATTCAGATACTGCTGATTTTATTACTGGCTCTAATTTTACCGGCATATCTTCAATTAACTTATTCTAAATATTTAAAATAGGCATGACCTAACATGTAATGCCCCGCACACGATTCAAAGTGTAACCTTATATTATATTGCAGAAATTCTGTGTATAAAACGAGCACGGAAGGTTTCCGCCGCCCCACTCCACACACCCCGTACGAAACCAGCAGTTCGCTTAAGCATAAACGAGCGACAGCGGACGATCGACTCGGACGCGTGCCTCTCTCTCTCTCTCTCCAGCTACACAACAATAACAGCACCAGCGTAGCGCGTTACGTAATTCATAGATATAAGTAAGCATAAGCGAGCGACGGCGAGTCGCGCGAATATAAGTATGTTTGTATAAGTGAGATATGTAAATATGTATGAATGATAGTATGATTGTGTGAATCTGCCAATAAATTCGGCGGCTCAACAAGCGCTCTCTTAGCGTCCTATAAAAGGCCATGCGAGGCCTACGTTTAAGCACTAGTAGAAGCACATTTAAGCGCTCTAATATATCTTCTATATCAAAAACTAAGCGTGGAATTTAATATTAATTGATATTAACATTATAAAAGTCCCCAACGAAATTGTATTTAAACTCCGTTTAAAAGGAACAATAGCAGAATTAAGCATTGTTCTCGTGTTAACATATTTTCATTAATATACATAATATTTTGAGTACAAACAAGAGTTTATAATTATTGTGTTGCATAACCATTACCTACAATCCCGGACCTACGACTATTATTAATATTTAAAATCAATTTTCTCTTTATATGATTTAAAATAAAATCAATTTATTCCAAATCTGAATTCGGATCTACGGTTCAGGTTTGCAAATGTCTAACACTTTTTCTAATAAATATTATACTCATTATTTCTTTTATTAAAATCAATTAATAAAAAAGCATTCAAGGACCAGTAAGAAGAAGTGATGAGCGTTTCAAACATTTTATAAAATCTTTTTTTCTGTGTTTCATTTACTTTATTTCCCTCTGAAATGTAGCATTCTTTTCTATCAATAAAACTACTTATTTTATATAATTCGTGCTCCTTGTAAGCTATTGAAATTAAATTGTTTTGCCTATTATATACTTTCGATGTATTTTCAACAGAAATGATTTTATTTTCATTCGTTATGTTTGCAATACTTAAGAAATTTTTATCCATTTCTTTAACGTAACATACATTGGGTATTTTTATTCAATTTGACATCAAGGGGCGCTATAGGCAAGTATAAATTTTTATACACTGTGCCGTCGGGAGCGCTCCGCGACCTATTATACTTTGAATTTGCTAAATAACCTATTTACATTTTACGAATCTGTATAATTATTGTATGCGTTCTGTTGTTTATGTTTATGTATGAGTATACAATTTCAAAGATTTTCATTAGATCTTTCTAATTACAGTATTATTTTGTTAAGAAAATTGCTTTGTAAAATAACTAAGTTCGAAAATTAATTTTGCGAAATAAATTAATTTTTCGCCTCCCCGATTTTCTTTTTTTTCAGTCAGTCAGTCATAGATATAGGTATAGGTTGAAACGCTAGGGTTTACCAAGTGTAGCCCAGCGTTCTTAATTCTAGTTTCGCGCGCCGTCACACCCCAATGCATATACAGCGGTGGGCCGCCTCGGCCCAGGGCGCCAGGCATTGAGATGCCGAGGATCCCGCGATCCCCTTTCCGTATGAGCGCCACCGTGTGTTGGGGCCTGGCGGCGTGGGAGTTGAGCTCGGCTAGCTCAAGGAATGGGTAGAGTATCGAACAGGGTCATGGGTTATAAAACTCACTAAGGCTTGCTGCTGATATGATATGTCGTATTTATTCCTCATTTCTCTTTTTAACAACCAATGCAACCTGCCGAGAACCTGCGGCCTCTACAATCCAGAGGCGCTACGCTGAATTAATTAACTATTATGCAGTGCGCCACACCGCCGGTCAAGGTCATTGTGAGGACGAGCGAATTTACGCACGCGGCCCCGCGTCAATTCTTATCTCCTTCCGGGGAGATCACCCGCGCCCACCGAACAACCGACGCCAACGCCACCCTCTTCAGCGCGCCGTCCGCCGACTTGCTGGTGCGGGCGAATACCCGCCTCGCCTCTCTGGTCGCCTACCGGCCCCGACGACCAGCGCACCCGTCGCGGTGTACTCTCGCGAGTTTTGCGATTCCCCGACTCATCAAACGCTTATTTTTCATCTAACAGTTCGCACGCTAATACACTTTTACTTACTTGCTACAATGACGGGAGCGAAGGCGAGCTGCAATGGCGCACGGGTACGGTTGCTCCGAGGCTGATCGAGCTTAGGAGAGTAGCTTCGGCGTCCTATCGGTAGAAGCGATGCGGAGCGAAAGAGGACGAGCTCTCCTCACGCAGCAACACATGGTCGCTGGGCCAGCGCTGCGCGCGCTCCCTACGCGAACTACTCCCCCTTCTCCGTGCCTATTCGTGGCTCGACCTGCCACGTTGCGCGGTCGTCGGTGCCTCTATTGCGCGGCGCAAATTTTCGCTTGTAACGTGTAGTATAACTACAACGTTACACGCTTGTAACGTGTAGTAGAACTACAACGTTACAAGGTACATAGATTATTTTAACAGTAGTAATAATTCTTACAACAACAACAACAACAAAGTAGTAGATATTATATTCGATTAATTATTTTATTATAGACGTAAAGAAGCTTGATCGCTGTACAGCCAACGGTAATAAGTTAGAACGGACGCGCCATATCTTATCAGGTTAGGTTAATTGATCAGCTAATGCGAGTGAACACTCTGCGCGGAGCGCGAGTGCTCGAGTTTATTTCTCATTTCACGACTTGCAGCCGTTTCTTTATCGCTGCAAGGGTCAAATCTGCATATGCTATGCAGTTACATGCAATTTTTGGAGCCCATGCTTGCAAGGAAGGGTCCCCAGGTGTACCTCACCGATTTTGATCATTTTGTGATATGTTGTAGTACTCGAGAAAATATTAGACACGTGTTTTTTCTTACGTGCTAACTCGATTTAAGGGATGAAAATCACCCTTGAAGTTTACCCTCAAAAACAGGTTTTTTCTAATATCTCAAAAACTATTTGGAGTTTTTAAAAAAAACCAACGCCAAATTCTTTATTATAAAAAGACGCTAATGTAGGCACAACTTTTACCCCGAAGGTAGTCAACTCCTGTTTTTTTAGGGGTAAATGTGCAATTTTTCGCTATTTTTTCAATATAAAATTGATCAAATCGGCTAGATTTGGTTGAAAATTGCACTACCATCAAGAAAATAAGAAATTAAAGTTGACGTGTTTCGAGATTTACAAAGAAAAATTTTTTTTCTTGATTGTTTTACCCTTAAGGTTATTTTTTTATTTAATCCTTAAATAAAAAATTATATTCTTGAATTATTTTTAAATTTTTTGAATTTATTTGCAGATTTACACATTTATTGTATATTTTTTAATTTTTAATAAAACAACATTGAATATCGATGAAAATCATTTCATTTTACAATGAATTATTGCAGGTTTGAAATAAATTAAAATTTTGAACTCTTGTGTAATAAATTTTATTTCGAATACATTCTACAAACTTATAATATTACAATTATTTAGATCATGCAATTTATGTGTAATACATCGGTAATTGAAAATTACATAATTTTCTTAATTGTTATCAAGGATCATAAGTAGAACAATAATGATAATCATCAAAAAAGTGTTTCAAACATAAAGATTTTTTACACCATGAACATCGAACAATTGCGACATTAGAGCACCCTGCAATTTCACAAAGTATATTAGATTGTGATCTAAAAGCAAGATTTACTGGATTTTCAAAATTTTCAGGATGAACATCCGTGTAACCTCTTTTACACCATGAATATTTGAACAGATTTATGTATCTCGGAGAATATAGAATATATTGAGTGCCTAGAATACACTCAAACTCTGTGTACAAGTTATAGTAGAACTCCTTGTTTTCTGGTTTGAGAGTCTGCATCGTGCAACAAGCGAAGGGCCCGTCGATAGCAGACCGGCGTTAGTAGGAAACCATAGTGCAAATTAGACTTAGCGTACATAAACCTGCCAGTAATCGTGTAGAGTAAGATCAATTAGCATCTGTCGTGCCACGAAGGACTATTCAGTTCAGGTCACATATCAGAACGAATATACTGTAAGTTAAGTTTATTGTATCAAAATCAAAGTAACTATAAGATACCTACGCACAAGCAATAACATCCTGTAAGAAACTGTATTGTCTACTGAGTTCTGGGTTGTCCCCAATAAAACAAAGATAACAATTTAATCAGTTTCTACTATTATTATTCTATTAATTAAGAGTGATCCATATAATAACCTATATCCTAAAGAAGTAAACACAAAGATAATCAAGTGCCTATAAAACCAATAGTAACAAAAGTAAGAACCTCAGGACAAGCACAACGTCCGCGCGTAAGTATAAAAGCGGACTCAGCATCGTCCACCAAAAGCGGACACCCTACAGTCCGCGCACGAGAATGTCCGCGCATGTCCCACTAACGCGACGGTCTCGCGTCCACTTGTGCAATCAGATATACATTGTATACTTATATATCTAGTCCATCCATTCAACTTAAGTATCTCTAGTAACAATAAAGCTCTCGAGCTTACGCTAGTTCTCGCGAATAAATAATTATTTGTAAAACTCGCGCAGCCCGTATTCCTATCAAATACGGTCTTTACATTACAAATATTTTATTCCACTCTAAAAATTTAACACTGTAAAATGAAAAACTGTTCTTGTTATTTTATACTGTTATATTTAACACGTTGAAGTACACTTTTAAACTCAAAGAAACATAAAGTTGAATTGACCAAAGTAATTAAAAATGCCATTATCAACAGGTCAATAGCATTATCATCAGCATATGATATATAGCAAGTACTATTAATAAATATTATTGAATATGTAGATATACTTACTTAATTTAAAGTGTATTTCAATAACATATCATTATATGTGTTTAAAAATTTTTATGCGATATATATATATATATATATATATATATATATATATAGATATATTTTTTTTTTGAAAATTTTAAAATACTAATGACTCCTATAATTTTTGTATAAGATTTCCTATAAAGTTTACGTATGAATGCACTTTTAATGAAGAGTGTATTTTTTATATTTTTGGTATGATACATATATAAATTGATAGTTTAAAATAATAGAATTTTAAAATGAATCATCAAAGAAACTCTACAAATAAATGGAAAAAAATCAGGAAGTAAATGTTTTAATTTTATATCGCTTGCCAAACATTTTAAAATTGAAAAAATATTCATGGATCTAATTTTTTATTTAAGGATAAAACAAAAAAATAAACACAGGGGTAAAACAATCACGAAAAAATTTTTCTTCGTAAATCTCGAAACACGTTAACTTTAATTTCTTATTTTCTTGATGGCAGTGCAATTTTCAACCAAATCTAGCCGATTTGATCAATCTTGTATTGAAAAAATAGCGAAAAATTGCACATTTACCTCTAAAAAAACAGGGTTTGACACCCTTCGAGGTAAATGTTGTGCCTACAGTAGCCTCTTTTTATAATAAAGAATTTAGCCTTGGTTTTATTTAAAAACTCCAAATAGTTTTTGAGATATTAGAAAAAACCTGTTATTGGGGGTAAACTTCAAGGGTGATTTTCACCCTTTAAATCGGCGAGTTAGCGCGTAAGAAAAAACACGTGTCTAATATTTTCTCGAGTACTACAACATATCACAAAATGATCAAAATCGGTGGGGTACACCTGGGGACCCTTCCTTGTTAGTAGCCGACAGAAAACCGCCTGTAGCTCCAAAATATTCTTATTCCAGGAAGATAATCATTCAGTGCAAGCCCAGCTGAGCTGATCGAGCAGCAGAACAGTCAATATTCCAACCAGAATTCAGCAGATAGAGAAGTCATACTTATATACTAATTCAGACGCCAGCTTCCTTTCTGTATTTTTTTTAATTGTACCCTGGATTTTTTAAATCGTTATGATTCTATTTATAGCGCTTATTAAAAAAACATGATTTTCCTCCTAGCAAATACTTTCTCTGTTTGTTATTAACAATAATAACGGCTAATTCATGGTTTATTGAACATATCTCAAAAACTACTGCACCTACAAAAAAATCATCGCGATTGAAAGTTGCTTGAAATGCATAAATTATCGCATTAAACGTATTTTCGCGTAAAATCAGTTTTTGCAAAAATGTAACCTGGCATCATGTCCCAAAAATTTTTCAACTGCATATTGTTATAATCGAGCAGCTTATTACAAATAATTTGGTTTTCCCAAATACTTTTTTATTCATTATTAAAAATAATAATGGTCATAATGTGGTTTTTTAACAATAGCTTAAAAAATACTGCTCTTATTACGAATAAATTTATTAAAACTTGTTGAAGACAAAGTGCATAAAGTATTATCTAAATACTACACCTGCACTAAAATGCATTTTAGTGTAGGTGTAGTAGATTTTGCAAAAATCAAACCTAAACTTTTAACTATTATATATACTGTAATTCAAATTGAATTTTTCATTAAACATTTCTTTATACGTTTATTTGGAACGTTAAAGGGTTATGAAATCAGTTCAAAAAAATACCGTTTACAAGGTAAATTGTTGGCAACTATAAGTTATGGCTCCATCCTCACAAATCTGTATCTTTGTATTGTGATTTTTATTTCTTCTTAAAAATTTACGATATTCTTAAAGAAATTGACAAATGTTTGTAGCTTACAAAACTTTCTCTATATATTCTCAGAAATATATATACGTTAGCGAATGTAGTGAAATAATTTTTGAAAAGGTCAAGTATTAAAGATCTGCAGGTAAGAATCAATCATAACTAATAGTTATGAAAAATAAGATAATTGCACTTTTCGAAATCATTATTTTAACACACACACTTGCCGTCCCGTCGTCTTATGGTTTATCGATGAAACACCCAAATTATTGGTTTTGAGGTGTGTCAAGATCTATTAAATAATACGAATTGAAATTAAGACATTTTTTATTATAATCTAAGTTACAATATAATTTTATTGTAAAGAATAGAATTTTAATACTGCGGAATTGGCTGAATTTTTCTTTTAGCAACTGAGCCTCATTAAATAATCAAGTTTTTTTAGTGAATATGCACGTATGATATGTATGACGATTAGTAAATATTATGCACATCGTAGACTACAAGACGACGGGACGGTGTGTGTGTTAAAATAATGATTTCGAAAAGTGCAATTATCTTATTTTTCATAACTATTAGTTATGATTGATTCTTACCTGCTGATCTTTAATACTTGACCTTTTCAAAAATTATTTCACTACATTCGCTAACGTATATATATTTCTGAGAATATATAGAGAAACTTTTGTAAGCTACAAACATTTGGTTTAACTTATAGTTGCCAAAATAAGTTGTTTCCAACCTTTGTACTTTTTAATGTTTCCGACCTTCGTACTTTTTAAATTTTATCGTCACCGACTCTTACATTAATTGGTTATTCTAAGATTATAGATTCGCAAAAATAGGATTCATCATTTATTATGTGGTCTGTGCAGCGACTGTCTAATATCCAATCTATTTTATTCGTATCGTAAGCATGAATTTCGTATCGCTTTCATCGTTACGCTTTACCTCAGCTAAAAATGAATCTGTTGTAACTTGATCGCTAACGTTTTCGCTATACCTGACGTCGTGTTGTCTTGCTGCGTTGCTGTGTTGTAGACCTCCCCGGCCTTTGTCGTAGTAGCCTCGCTGTCCACCTCTGCCTCCGCGGCCCGTGGAACTGCTGTGCCTGCTGTTGCTGCTGTGGATACTGTGCACCTCCTTGCCAATGCGTTCCACCTCTCCTGCCTCTTCCTCGGGTCCAGGCGTTTTTGCATTCCTGTTTATAGTGTCCAAATTGTCATTACTTGTATTTCGACTTTCCCACATGCTTATTTTATTTTTTTTTAATTCACAATTTCTTTCATTCTCTTGTAGTGCATCTACCAGATCTCCAATATATCTTAGTGAGTCTAGTAATGTTCTCAGCATATAGTTTAACTTTTCCACCAACATTCTTTAACTCATTAATCGTTTTTTCAAATTAGGTGAAGAATGAACTGGAGTCTTGAAAATCTGTTAACTTCATTTTATCTTGTTTATTTCTCACACATATCTATAGAGCCGATAATTCTTTTAAGTATGGATCATCAAATTTTTTCATAATCTCCAAAGCCGTATTTTTTTCACTGACAAATTAGTTATTTGAAATCCTGCAATAAATATAATTCATTACTTTCAGATTTTTCTCATCCCACTCTGTCGTTCGTCGCCATTCTTTTGTCTTATTGCAGGCTCGTCGCATTTTTTTCACTTTAAAAATAATAGTATTCTCTTCTTCCAAATGCTATAATTTTCCCCATCAAATACCCGGATTTTTACATCTTTGTTACTCGACATTGTGTCTGTTCAGAGGTAGTTTCTTGATTTTCTGGACTTCTTTCGTCTTCTTCTTGCTCTTGATCTCTTCTTCGTAACCACGCTCTGCTACCATGTTAAAATATGTGTAAAATATTCTTTTATGGATACAGATATAAGCACCAATACATGATCCCTTTATAACGACTAGATTCTAACTAACTCACTCGACTTACACTACCGCTTTTATATTCAGTCTTCATTTAGCGCAGTTTTACAATTCAGCATTCTCTGCTGCTTAGTTCATTGCACTGCTTAGCTGTGCCATTCTTTCCAGTGTATTGCACTACTTAGTCGACATAAGCTTGACAAAATAAATTCAATATTTCAACAAACAGCAGTCATTAACTCTTTCAGAAACTAACACAAAAAAAAGTAAATGCTACAAATCAATAAAGAATTAATATAGATAATAAAATAAAAAGTTTAGCGGATATAACAACTAATAATTGTAATCATCATTTTGAAAGAATCATACTGATGGATGTGAATAACAATGACATTGTATATTTATCAATTCAAAATAGCAAAAAAACTTCATTAAAACGTCAGTGTGCAGTGTGCCATAATCGAATAGTGCATTGGTGTAATGGTACATGTTCAAAATAATACACACCAGATTAGCAATAAATTGGTTTGAATTAACAGACCTACAGGAGCATGATATCTTGATATCATTTGCTAGACAAGCAAAGCTAAAAACTATAGTTTATTTCGGTATGGACGAATAATGTTTGTGATACAGTGTGTGGTACTCTGTAGTGATACTGTAGAGTCCCGTGTAAATAAACTATGAAAGCGTAAATTTTATACTGCTGACTTTGATGCAATCAGATCATGCCTGTCGGAGGATAGCTGGGAGACTGTTTTAAGCTCATTGTCTGATGACCTTGACCTCTCTGTGGACAAATTTAATGGTATTCTAAACGATGCCGTTTGTCGGTTTGTCCGATCTCGATGCAGTGCCTCAGCTCTTACTCCATATGGTATGACGCTGATCTGATAGAAGCGATCCGTAAAAAGAAAGTCGCTCACATCGCGTGGAAATGGTCCAAACTTAAGTGTGATGAAATTGAGTTTAAGAGACTGAGAGCTGGGTGTATCAAAATGTCTAGGTCTAAGTATTGTGATTATATCTTGTCTGTTGAAACGGGCTTAAAGCGAAATTTGCGTTCATTTTGGTCTTTTGTAAAAAGCTTGAGAAGCGTCTTAAGTATTCCGTCCAATATGTTTTGTGGTCCATTCCGGGTCTCCGATGATATTGGAGTGGCCAGCCTTTTTTCCAAATACTTCAGTTCTGTATTCAGAACTGATGCTTTAATTGATATTGAGCCTATAGATGACTCTCGATCCAGCCTCTCTGATGTCATATTTTCACTTGTTATATTGCCCTCAAATTTGGCTTCCTCATAGCCACTATTTAATCAACAAACTTAAATCTGTACGTCACTCTTTTCTTAGATACATGTCTTATAAGCTTGGTAAACATTTACATAGGTTCTGTCATAATAATTCAATGATTGTAGAGGAGTGTGACATTCCAGCGGTGGACTCAACCCTTTATTTATTTGACTGTGTTATGACGTACAAGATTGTTCATGGTCTTACTGATTGTGAGTACCTGAGCAGTCTGTTCGTCAGTAGAACAGCCCCGTATCCGATCAAAAACTTTAGAGACCTACATGGAAGCACCTTTACCTCGATCCTAGGCTTTACAGCTCCATAAACCGTATGAAGCATCAGTAGAATTTACTTTCCCGTAGCGTTCAATGTAAAGAATTGGTTTTCCAATTTAAATCGTCTGTCCGATCTTTATCCCAGCTTACTAGCTAGTTGTTTGATTTATCGTATACCATAGAGCTACACTAGGCCGCTCAATACTCTTGTACTCATCGTTTCGCACCGCGTTATTATATAATTGTATTTTTATTATTGTATTTCTTTTCGGTAAAGGGCGTTTCCGCCCGTTTAATAATAAATAAATAAATAAATAAATATATTGAATTGGGAGTAATGTTGCACGTTGAATCTTCATTTGTATTGGATGGTAATTTTAAAATTACATTTAAAGTTCTTCCATTTATTAATAAATTAGCTGCTATACCAGTCCATGCTACAGGTAAAACACTTCTTTTTTATTTATTTAAATGAGTAATAATTGTATTTAGTAAGTAGCTTTTTCAAAAAAAAACGTGTGCGTCACGGGACGCCCGACAGAAGTGATAACTTCATATGATATTTATAGAAACTATCAAATATAGAACTTGTTTAACGCATGATGTGTACGCAAAATATATATTTTATGTACAATATTTATCATTATTTAACAGTTTAAGTTGACTGGCTGGTATTTAACACAACAATATGATTATCAATATAC
>QLSS01000359.1:69568-114187 GCA_024372645.1 Trichomalopsis sarcophagae | reverse complement strand
TAAAAAATTTTGAAAATTTAAAAAATTTTGAAAATTTAAAAAATTTTTTAAATTTTGGAAATTACCAAGAAATACCAAAACTGTCGAGCGTACACAGAAGAAATTTCCGTCTCGATAAGAATTTTCTTATTTTTTCATTATCACAATAGTAAGAAAATAAGACGACTTTATCGCTCCTCTTTTCTTGCCCTCATCATCGTCGTCGTCATCTATTACTTCAAAGCGAAAATCAAAGAAAAATAAAGTTGTAGGTGGCACTGCTTCCTCCGTACAAAATTGCCAGAAAAGATACAAATACGGATTATGCGCGTACTTGCTATTATTTTAACCTGGTCGTACAACTTACACCGTAATATTATTTTCTACTTTATTCTATTTATATATAGAGAAGGGAATAACTATTACAAAAATAATAATTTTATTAATTTATTATTATTGATTTTTCTTCTAATAAAATTTTATTCATGAATGATCATTATTTAAAAAAAAATAAAAAATGTTACTAAAAATACACGTATACCAAACTATTGAGTATCCTTTTTAAGTCAATTTAAAAGTATTTCTAAAGTGAGCTGAATTCGATAAGGGTCCATTATTTGTTAAACCTGCAATCTCTTGTGGAATAACAATACGTTCTTCTATGCTTGTACATGGACGACACATGCAATCGAGTGGTGCTTTTGTTATAATCTAAAAGTAAAGAAAAATTTAAACAATTGGTATTTAAAAAATAAAAAAATAGTTAAATAGTATATTGTGAAATCATGGAAAAAAATTTGCTTCATCTCGCCAGGATGATGATAGAATCGAACAAATAAAAATTTTAATATATTTTTATAATTTTGATCATTGGAAAAAAGGTGACCATTGGAGGCATTTTTAGGAGATGGGCGAGAATTTTTCTTGAAAATTTTCTCAAAATTTTATACGTTTGTTATGTAAAGTATTGAAAAAGTTTTAATTTCGAGAAAACTACAATTTTAATATAGACTAAGGGCTATAGTTTTTAAGTCAAAAATTAATAAAATTTAATATTATGGAGAGAAACGTAGAAAAATGGGACCGGACTTTAGTACTTTTTCACGTTATAAGAAAGCCTTTTTCGTAAATACTTATAACTAGCGCACAACACTCAGCCATACGGCCGTGCTTTTGGGCCAGATAGGGCGTGTCACACCGACATCGTTATTCAATTATATGTAGCAAAAATCGTTTCTAGGTTTGTTGTTTATGTATAAGCGTTTTGAAAAAATGTTTGTCACAGTAGAAAGTTGTGTTTTCAAAATGTCTACACCTTTTACATTTAAGATTTTTATGTAAAATGTATAGCCTAAAAGTTTTATGATAAATACTGGTTTATTGCTATAAAAAAATCGATTTTGGCCTGTTATCTCAAATTAAAAGCATTTTTACTCTCAAGTATTTTCAGGAAAAAGTTGTATTTTTTTGAGATCTACAACTTTTCTATGTAACTTTTTTTGTAGAATGCATAGAATTTGAGGTGGAACCAAAAAACCGTTTATAGCGATTTTTGGATGTTACCGCATTCTTCGTATATATGCAGGTTCAAGCACAAAATAAATTTGACCCCTTACTATTACGAGAGAAGTTCGCACACAAATTTTTAGCCCGATTCATACAAGTCTCTCAGAGTTAATCGTGTAACACCAAACATTTTATTCAAAAAACACGCAAAAATTATATAAATTGTGCCCGCATTTCAAAAAAACGTTAGTTTTTAGGTTTCGAAAGAAGACACTTCTCCCAAAATTTCAGCCCCATCTCACACATTTTTCGATGACAAAACTATAAGGCGCTTCCGTGTCGCGGTCGTGCCTAAAAACATTTTCGATTAAGAATTTTATATAAAAAAGTCTAAAAAAATGTTTAAAATTTGTGTTTAGAAGGAAATCAAATGGATGGTGTGGAATTCTGGAAAATTTTAGATAGTTTCGTTGCCAAAGAATCAAACATATACGACATGAGAAATGTACTAGTCTTTGCTGAGGAACTGCAAATGCGTCTTCGTTGCAAGGTCGTAATCTGTTACGTGTGGATACACGTCACGGGTGTCTAATTACTATAAGAGAGCGAGTAGAAGACTGCAATGCGGTGGCGGCCGTGGCGCGACAACACAGCGTCTGCCTTGCAAGCCAGAGGATCTCGGTTCAAGCCCGGGGTCCGTCACTTTTTCGTTGCACTCTTCACTCGTAACAATTCTACAAGGATAAATTTAATTTCGCCTTTTCCAATAAATTTTTATAATTTTTTGATTTATCGATTTTCATGCATAAATTGCCGCCATTTTCTTATTTTTAATAACTACTACTAACTTAATCGAAACTTTGTAGAGATGTAAAAAACCTTAGGCGAAGTAATCATTGGTCTACTAGTAAATTTAGGATAAGCAAAATTTAATACGATTAAAGAAAATATAATAAGAATAATAGTATCGTACGATATTTTATGACACAACGTGCATAAACCGAGATTTAGCGAATGCATTTTTGCACGAGCATGCGGTAAATCAAGGTTTACACCACGGCGTGTCATAAAGTAATAATGTTTACCTGCAAACGTTCCACGTATATTAAAAAAGTCACGTCGTCTAGTTAACGCAAAAAATTCAAGCGTTATGAAAAGGCACCGCTATATTTAAGCATCGTGGAGCCCAAAATCCTGCGGGAAGAACCGAGAAAACCCGATAGTCGCTTGCAGCGTGTGTAAATATGTGCGGCTAATATGTGAGGAGAGAGCTGAGCTGTGCGAGCACGCTAATGCGCGGCAGAACTACCGTTCGCCACTTACTCAGTTGAGAGCCAGATCATCAATGTTCGCTGCTGGCTTTAGGGCTCCTTATATACTTCTTATTTACCACTCCACAAGTTTGTAAATCTTTGCTATCTTTCTGCGTAATCCTGATACATAGAAATGTTCGCATAGCATTTTATTTAATTTTTGCCCCCTATATGGCCATGTAGAGCATGTACTTCATTTATAAAATCTTTTAATACACGTGTTGGTATTACAATTTTCGATCGCTCTTTTGTTTTTTTATATAGCACACAGTCAATTAGCTAGTAACGGTAACAAATTTTTTCGTCGTTATTTACTAACTCGTCAATCAGTGTAGGTGTTTAAGGATGTCGCCTCCGGCTTTTTTAAATGTTTTTACATATATTTTTGGTATCTGCTGGACGATAGCGGACATTATGAGTTCAGATTGGCTTTCTACCTTACTCTTTTTACTTTTGTCATTTAGAGCCTTGTGATCCATACGGACTTTAATTTCGATTCCTTTCCTCAAGTACGTATCAAGCTTGCTGAGCGACCATACAAGCGCGAGCATTTCTTTTTCTGAAGTGAAGTATGAGCATTCCCTACCCTTAAGTGTTCTGCACAAGAAACATACTACTCCTCCCTTTCTCTCATCGTTTAATTGGGAGAGGACCGCGGCGAGTGCGAAGTTATTATTATATTATTATATTATTTTTATATTATGTTCAAAATATAATATAATAATATAATATTAAGTTAATATTATATTATTATATTATTTTTGAACATATATAACTTCTTGATGTTCAGTTGTCCGAAGGAAAAACACATTTTTTCTCATTAGATTTAGTAGTGTTATTGAACTTTTAGAAAAGTGTTTTCTGAATTTTGAATAAAAATGTATAAATCCAATAAAGCTTTGTAGCTGTTTTAAATTTTATGGTCTTTTGAAATTACGAATTGTACGTATTTTCTTTAGGTCCGGTCGTATTCCTTTTGCGGAAATATAATACCCGAAAAATCTCTTTACTAAAAAATTTAGAACTTTTGTAATTTAATCGTACATTTTTCATACAATTTATCCAGATATCCGATTTTTTCTTCGAATGTACGCGATTTGATCATTAGATAATCTACAAATAACATCAGAAATAAGCCCTGCATGGTTACATTGTGCGCGGGAGGCATCATTGCCACCGCGTTGTAGGGAAGGGTTGGGCGAAATACAAGTGCAATAATCTGTTAATCTTTGTGTAATTATTTTCCCCTCTCCCTAGCGTTCTCCCAAACGTGACGATCGCGCCAAATCCTACGTTAAAAAAAATTCCTAGCGCATGCGAGGCTCTAGGTGTTGCGCACCTGTATTAGGAGGCACAGCGTCGCAATTGGCATTCCTTGTGAGGATTCGCGATTATCTAAAGGGAGAGGAGAAGTGTTTTCGCGAGTGACAGTGAAAAGTGCTCGAAGTGTGAGTGACGGAAAGATGCGCAGCGGGCCACTAGGCAAGCTGTCAACGTCTTTCCGTGTAGAGAGAGACAGCGAGGAGTGTTCCGCTGACAGTCGTCAGCTGTTGCCGTCGCACGATGCTCATGCGATGAATCAGCTGACGAAACGGCAACTCGTGGTGGGACTTGGAGTAGAGTCCAACGCTAAACGTGATAGCGTGGGGAGCTCTATCAAGTCCCAGCGAGATGTGTTGCCGCGCGTGCGCTCTAGCGACAGCGAGTCAGCCGACGGCGACGACTGGCACACAGTACGTCGTAAGCGTCGTCGACGGGGCTTGCGAGTTAAACTTTTCGACGAAAGTTGGAAGCGAGTAGACTCTTTGGTCTCGTTGTCGAGTGACAATGAGAGCCGAGAGAAATCTCCGAGGTTGAGCTCGAGTAAGAGACACAGTGAGAGTGCTGTGATTGCGAGTTGCAAAAGGCCAGGTTACTCGCTGTTGTCCGAAAGGACGATGCCAAGGACCGCGGCCAGCGCAACCTCCATCACAGTCAGTGACGTGGCCGAGGGAGATATGTTGCGAGGAGGTTTGGGCTCTAGCATAGACGTCAGCGTAGACAGCGGCTATGCGAGTCGAGAGAGACGCTCGTGTGAGAGAGTTAGAGGAGTACGGACTCACTCGTGAGCAGGCGAGGACTCGAGTCTTTGAGGAGGAGCTTTCTGTAGCTTGGCGTGAAGCTTACGAGGAAGCCCTCCTAGAAGCTCGAGTAAAGCTGCGGGACGAGTTAGCCACGCTAGAGCATAAGCGGCGTCTGCAACGAGTCCGTGAGGAGGCGAGAGAGGCGGCCCGAGAGCAGGTACGGGTCGGGCGTCGGAACAGAAGCACAGATTGGAGGAAGAGCGAATATGGCGAAAGCTATGTTTGCGAACCCCAGTCAAAGCGACTGATCCAGTTCGCCCGGCTACTCTAAACCAGCTGAGAGGCAGACTATCTGTGCTCACGAGTGATCGTGATGACGCAGACAGAGTAATGTCAAAGGAAGAGCGCGGAACGGTGCGACACCGCGTTTCTTGGGCCAACACTAGAGCTCAGCCGAGGGTGCAACGGAGCTGTGAGAGCTCGGGAGGTGAGTTTCCTCCTGTCGAGGTTGAGGAGAGGACAGCCAGGAGAAAGAGAGCATCGTTGAGAGAATAGAGAGCTAGCATATGGCGCGGCCTGGTGCGATCGACCGCTAGTGCCGTAGCTCGAGGAGAGAGGCGAGGAGGTGGTGCGTGCTTCACTTGCTGCAAAGTGGGGCACCGGGCATTCAATTGTCCGGAGATGACCTATTGGGCATGCCAGCGAAAAGGACATTCACAAAGGGAATGTCCTGTGCGTAGGCAATTGCCGCAGTCATCGTGCCAGCTGTGCAGATGGGTGAGACACTCAAGTCTGTGACTGGATTGCCGAATGAAAATGGCAAGGCCAGGAAAACAGAGCGCTGAGGAAGGAAGAGGAGGAAGAGAGAGGTCGGGGAAGGTAGAGAGGCGAGGATGTGAGAGAGTAGAGTCGAAGAGATGCAGAGAAGAGAGGAAAGTATGGACCTGGGACCCAGTAAAAGGTTTAAGGCCAACTTCTCCGAGAGAGGAAGCATTGTTAAGGGTTTGCAACGTCGCAATCCCCTCCCTGAGGTACTCGAGAAGATTGCGCACATCCAGATCACAGAGTATCTCAATACAAATCATATACTCGACCCCTTCCAGGCTGGTTTCCTAAAACACTACAGTACACAAACAGCGTTATTAAAATTGGCCGACGACGTACGGATGGCAATTGACAAAAAGAAGGTGACGCTTATGCTGCTGTTCGACTTCAGCAAGACCTTTGACACCATCTTACATTCCAAATTACTATCTAAATTGAGATAGCTAGCTTTTCTCTAGGGCGACTCTTCTATGTATTAAATCATATTTACAGGGGCGATCTCAGATAGTGATTTCGAATAAAAACGGAACCTCAGAGTGGCTTTAAACCAATCTGGGAGTTCCACAGGGTTCTGTCCTGGAACCCCTGCTGTTTAACCTCTATTTTTTACACAGACGTCCTTCAGATCTATCTATACACCAACAAAGATAAATTCCTGGACAGCGTAGCTCGACTGGCAGAAACGGTACGGCTGGGCAGAGAGCTCCTCTGCGACTAAACTCTGCTATCACGAAAAAAGTCAACAAAGCTCTGTATAGCCTGCGGTTTATCAAGGGCTGCATCACTATGACTCTCCGCAGAAGGATAGAAGAGACACTTATTTTACTCTGCGAAACCTGCCATCCCTAGCCTCCTTCAAGGGGACACTGCGGCAGCACCTGCTGGCCACTGGTTAGTGACGACTCTGAGCCCTCTGGCACTGCGTTCTTAATCTTAATCTAGTTTTTAATCTAGTCTGACACGGCCGGGAAAATTCTTTCAATATTATGTACTTTAGATTTCAAAGGTGCAATGCAGAAAGGTCTATGACCAAACCTTACATATGTGTACAGCATAAAATTAGAAAGGTCTATTGTGATAATCAAATACTCAATGTGATTTTATCTGACTGTAGAACCAAAGTATTATTTGAATCTGCTTAGGACAATCAATTTGAATTTTTTAAATGCTGTTATTATATATTTTATATTCTCTTTTTGTTAGACTGTATTCGACACAGTCTTATGTGATCTTGACTAATTGTATTACTTTTTGCCTTAAGTAAATATAGATCTCTCAATTTCTCTCTCTATCTCTTTCTCTCCAAGTTTTACACCATAGAAAGTCTAGACCTCCCAGAAAATTTCAAGTTCAGCATTATAACGAAATTGGATGTGTTGGCTGCGGTATCGCACTTCGACACTCAGGCTCGGGGGAGTGACGGCATTCCAGAGGTCGTTAATTTTATGCATTGCCAGTTCTCGCTACCCTACTAAGTCATATTTTCCACCTGTCTCTGTTTCCCATCTGCCTGGAAATTGTCGCTTGTGCGTGCACTTAACAAAGTCAGTTCACCAACAGCCCTGACTGACTACCGATTTCACTTGTCTGCTTTCTATCTAAGGCCCTGAATTGGCTGGTGCACAGGCAAGTCTCACAATACCTTGAATCAAGGCTCTTACTAGACAACTTTCAAACAGGCTTCCGCACTGGCTAGCACTCAGTCTGGCCTAATTATGCTAACTGATGATGTCAGGGTTGGGATAAACAAAAAGAAAGTGACGCTTCTCCTTCTATTTGACTTTAGTAAGGCGTTTGACACTGTATGTCACGTCCGGCTCCTGTGAAAGCTATCCACCTTCGGCTTCTAGCACCAGATACATCTCCAAAATCAAAAGCACAACTGGTAAGGCTAAGTCGGCTGCCATACTAAAACGTCGTAGGATCCCTTATGTACCTGCTCCAGATGACAAGACCAGATCTTGCATACACCGTAAGCACCATGAGCCGATATAATACCTGCTATGGATTGGAGCACTGGCGAGTCTTGAAGAGAACTCTGCCATACCTGCAGGGAACCAAGGACTACGGATTGTGCTTTTTCAGAGAAGGTAACTAGCGGCTGCAAGGATACTGCGACACTACCTGGGGATGTGACTTGTCAGATGGTAGGTCTGTTGCAAGTTTTGTTTTTATTTCGCAGGGTGCCGCTATTAGTTGGTACTCCAGAAAGCAAGCAACAGTCGCAACCTCCAGCACAGTTGTCGAATACCAGGCCTTGTCATCTGCAACCATGGAGGCTCTTTGGCTAAGAGGCCTAGCAATGGAGTTAGGGATACAAGACAATAAACCCATACAATTCATATGCGACAACAAAGGAGCTGTGGATCTGGGCAAAAAAAGCCAACTTCTCCCAGACCACAAAACACGTGTGTATAAAACACAACTGTCAACCCATGATATGGTGGCTGATCCTCTTACCAAGCCAGTGATGGCCCCTAAGATCCATAGATTTTTATCGAGCGTCGGCCTACAAGAACTATAAAATAAGTATCGTTCTTAAATAGTGTTTTTTTACGGTCAGTGACATATAATTTTTAATTTTGGTACAAACAGCATACGTAAATAAATATTGTAAATTAAAGGCGTACTTAGGTCCATATGTGAATTCTTTTGTGAATCTTGTATCAACATAAAAATGTACAAATGTGATCTGAGTATTTGAAAATCTACTGTAATCAACGATGTATTTAAACAACGGGGCGTGTTGTAATAGTGTTTGAATACACGTATATATATATTACGTATGATTGTGTGTGTGGCGCTATGAGCGCGTGGTATTAAAGCGTAAGACGCGCGCGAGTCTCTACGAGTATCCGCTCGCACCTAATAGAGAGAACATTAAATATACCAGATATAATTGTATATACGAGTGTCTTTATTTCTCGCCCTTTCCACTTACACCCTCCGATAATATTACAACAGATTACATATTCGATTTTAAAGAAGAAATTATAGAGTACTGTCCAATGGACGTTGATATTTTGCGCGTGTTTGATCGTATACAATCGTTGGTATTATACCTGCTACAGGATATCGTCGCGGTAACAAACACTCTCAAAAATATTTGGAGGTAGTTCATAATCATTCACGATAGGAGGGCTCGAGAGTTTCGACTACCCTAGGATTTTCGTGTACAATGTCAAAACTGCAAAAAATGCGAGATTGTGGATACGACGTTAGCAGCATATGGATGCGAGTTTGACGATAAAATTGCAAAATCCCAAAATTGTGGCATACGTGAAAAACCATCCATTAATTAGTGGAATAACTTTAAACCCATGTGATGCATTTTACGGCGGTCGCACAGAAAACGTTATCCCTTTTTATAAAATCAAAGAAAGCGAAAAAATTAATTTCGTGGGCGAAAAGTATCGTGAATTGACCAGTATGCTACTCTTCGCACTTTGCCGCTCTTGTTGCGAGGAAGCGTGCACTAGTGATTGTAATCACGAACAGATATCGGAGCTCGAATTTACAGGTGTTTGGGTATCCGACGAGCTGCCCAAAGCCATTGAACTTTGGTATCGCATAAGCGAGATACACGTTATTTGGCAGTATGTCACTACGCGGTTTGATGGAACAAAAGGAGGTCTCTTTGCAGAGTACGTAAACTTATTTTTGAAAATAAAATAAGAATCATTTTCCGGACACGAGGCTGGCTAGCGTGTGCGTGTGCGAAATGCTTGATTTTCACACTAGTGCGCAAAATTCTGAATTTTACGCACAGCTTGTGCGAAACTTTGAATTTCACGCACAGCGTGTGTAAAAGTCTGAATTCCGAGCACACTCATTTTTGTCAAAATGCGCTTGTGCGAAAATCACCTATTCCACTCGTATAGTAATATACTATTTTACATGTTTTTATGCAAACTCTGAAAAATTTTTACAAGGCTTCCTTAGGAAGGAAGAAAAGTTATCTTTTACATAACTTAATGAATTGCTAATTCCTTCGTCTTCTCCTTATAATCATTAAAATAAACCAATTCATTTTTCCAAATACTTGAATCCAAATTCACTACAAACTTTAACATTACTAGCGGTACTAGTGCGCTCCGCGCGTTTTTTTTTTATCGTATCATATATTTTCTCAGTATACACGATTTAAGGTGAGGAATTCATACATCTGCACAGATCGCGCGCGAAAACGAACATCCAATCGGAACGACTCTTTAGATAGGACTGTCTAATATTTATCAACGCGCAGTCAAAAGAAACAGAAAAAAAATTTCAGCAAAAAAAACCCTGTTCACTCAGTCCGAGCCGTGCAAAACGTATTATTTGCAAGCTTCGCAGTCCCGTTCTTCACCGACTGCCAGAGTTCAAGATCACAAGGTCTGTCGTGTGACAAACTTGTTCGGCCGCGTTAGCAAATAGAATTGTTTTTATTTCTCCCCGTCTTGCTTTTGTATACCTTAGCCGTTCTCCCGCTGCTTGCACACGCGTACCGCCAAAAAGCCTCGAGGTTAGTGTATCGCCTGGTGCAGTTCCAAAGCTGTGTTTTCTATGTACTCTCTCGCTTACTTCTTTTTATTTTTATTTGCGCGACACTCTTGCCCCTCAGTCAAATTAGTCTGCTTAGGTAGAGAGAGGGAGGGGGAGGAACGAAAATAAACTTTATTAGGTTCTTTCACGCGCGAGTGGCATAATTTAATATTTGGGTACTTGAAATCGTAATGCAAGAAGGAAGATTCACTTTTTCCGCTCCCGGCAATGCCGAAAAGTTCGATCACTAAATCTGCCCCAGCACGGATAAAGTGTTTTTATCGGCTTATCATAAGTTTGCTAAGGGGTGATGGAAGTTATTGTTTCGCGGGATAGCTGTCTGCGCTTTCGTTCGTGTAATTTTTTTATAAAGCAACTGTGATTAAGGCTAATTCCTCTTTTCGCGGATAAGAAGTTTTGATTTTATTCAGTTATCTAATTTTTCAAACAAATACTTTATCTACGCATCGCAAGTATCAACAATAGATTAATTGATTAAACCAGTTTTATCTGACTAGAAAAAAGAATATTTGACATTTATTTACCTACTCCCAGATACTGTCTCGTCCGTAGTCTCGACTCTCTGCATGAAGCATACATTTGCCGTGTCTCATAGAAAGAGAGAGAGAGAGCGCGAGAGAGAGAGAGAGAGAGAGAGAGAGGCGGGGAGAGATGAGATGTTATGCATGTCAGACGGGAGTACTGCGTAAAATATTTCGCATTGAATCCAGAGAGAAAATTTAGTCTGTCTGCGGGAAGACGTGTTGTTACACTATAAAAACAATATACTCTATTTTATGTTATATAGTTATTGATTCGTTAAAAAACCGGCCTGCACAGTCAGTCTCTCATTCTCTCATATATTTAGCAGACAGACTACGCCTCTATATCGCTCAAGCAATGAGCTGTAAAATTTTTCAAAATCATGACTCTCAATTAGTCAAGCTGCAATCAAATGCTCGCCCACTAATTATCAAAGATCTGTTACAATACTCACAGCAGCGAAACGAAAGCCAACTGCTGTCGTGTAACGCTACATTACTTACTCTCCGCGGTACGTCACGAAAGCAAAAATTGATTATAATTTTATCACGATCAATTATACCGAAGAGAATAAAATTTCCAGCCTGGAAAAACGCAGCTCGTCACAATGAGCCTGCACAATACGAAGAGTATCATCACACGTGAGCGCTGCGGAGATCAGGAGATATGGGGCTGGAATGTGAGTTTGATTACTTATGGGGTAAACGCTTTTGATGCTGAATTTTTTAAGACGATCGCACAAGTTTTATATTGCGGCGCTTTCTTTACGGTAGATACTTTTTACAACCTATTCGGTGTGTATATAACGATAATGAGAAGGAAAAGTGTTAAGTAGTTTAATGGATAATAGTTAGTAGAAATAGTTAGTAGGAATAGTTTAATGCATTTAAATTAAGTTTCTTCTCTAAGTTCAGGTATCATATTAATTGCGTTTTGTCCTTGCATGAATCTTCAATTTCGGTTAAAAACATACGACGCTGTAACGGTTTAACTTTCCCCAGGAGACTGGATAGTCAGTCGGTTCCAGGATCTGGATAGGGGAAAGGGGCAAGAAAAGAGTCTGTTCTTATATTTTTAATGATAACAAAATATATTGCTTCCTCCTAGAGGAAGCTTTGTAACAGTAAAATTTTGAGTTTCGTCAAAACTTCTAGAAAATACTTTTTGGTGCGTCAGAAGTTCAAATCACCTGTTTTTAGAAAATGTTCGTATGGATGTGTGTGTATGTATACCGTAATATTTCTGGAACTACTCGGTGAATATCAATAAAATTTGACATGCATGTATATTTTTGGATTCTAAATTCGGGAAAAACATTTATTTTTTATTTTTCTAACTATTTTTTATTTCATAGCCAATTTTGATTTTTGAAAAACACTATTTTGCGTTTCTTTCAATCATTCCATCGTTAAAAACAGTTCAGCTAATATACATTTGAATGAGAATATAATTACCTACTTTTTCTCGTTTGGTCCTCGGGATCGACCGCTTTGTTCGTCCGATAAAATGAGAAAGGTCATTTTTTTTTTTTTTAAATTTATATCTCTGAATCTAAACATCATAATCTCACGAAAAAATCATGTCGACGAGTCACGTGTCAAACTATATCCCATTAAAATTTAAAGTAATTTAACTACTTATTTTTTTCAGTAAAAAATCGAAAACTCAAAAAAAAAGAGTTTTTTTGAGCCTCGATTACGGAAGTAAAAAGGCTTTATTGCACTTGAGATTTTAGGAAAAAGTAGATATTTTATGTGTCTTGGCTAAGTTCATTGCGCAGCTTTCAAATCCCTATGGTTCTTAAGATATCAAGGTTTTAATTTTTTTTTTTGAAAATTTTTTGATTCCTCATATCTCTAAAACAATGCAATCAAATGCTTCAAAATTTTATTTGGTGATTAACCATACAAAAAAGCTATTTGCTGCTAGAATTTTAAACGATTTCGTCGAGCGGCTTGCGAGTAAAAGGCTAAAATGTAAAAACTGATTTTTCTTCAAACTTTTTCTTCCTTTTATAGGGGTGTCGTTGCACGTCGTTAAAGTCCCTCCCTATTACTGGCAACATGGCGGGAGCGCGGATGCCTCCCGACAAGTGTCCCAGCTATTTTAACTGTCATAAACAAACGAAAGCATCAATAATTGTTTGTATTATCTGTGATGCAGTGTATCACCCAAGCTGCTTAGCGCAGAAAGAAAAACATTATTGACAAGTGAGTAACAACTTAATGGTTTCCCCAGAACATAGCTACAAGGACATAACCTCAAAAACTGAAGACGACAGTTAACAATTTTGCTGACTTACTTATAGTATAAGTAAGTCAGCAAAATTGTTAATTGCCCAAATAAAATTAAACAAATCTGAAGAAATAAGGAATGAACTCTTAAAGGAAGTAACAATTTCTGAACAAGATCTACTGGACTGTGATATCAATGAGAAGTACAACATTCTAAAAGCTGAAAATTAACTATTGAAGCAGCTAGTTAAAGAAATGGGAGAAAAAAATAATTTATTGAAGGAAAAACTAAACAGTGTGATAGTGTTTTACCTAGGGCATCCTATGCTGAGGTGATAAACCAGCCTAAACCGCTCCGTAAAAAAGTGCCGAAAATAACAATAAATAACATGGGCAATGAGAGTATAGATATGAAAAAGAAAGTTATTGAGTGCTTAACGCGAGAAAAAAAGATACAAACTAAAAATATGTATTATAACAAAAAAGAAGAACTATAGTCATTAACTGTGTAAATAGTGATAGTGTTGATCTAACTGAAGCTGTACTAAAGGAAAGCCTTGAAGGAGTTTGTGAGGTTATGAAAGAAGAACTTATAAATCCTAAAATAAAAATAGTTGGTTTTGACAATTACTTGAATTTGAGTCCAGCTGAAATAGAGAGTGATATTAACTCGAGGAATTTCAGTAGTTTTTCAAATAAAGGCATAGCCCTACATACGTACAAAAAAATAGCGATACAACAACAGTGTTAATGCAGGTTCCCTCTGATGTATACAAGTTCATCAAGGAGAATAATAGCAAAATCTACGTAGGATGCCAAAGCTGCAAAGTCTACGACTATTTAAGTATAAGACCATGTTTCAACTGTGGTAGATATGGTCATAGTGGAAACAAATGCAAAAATAATGTAGTCTGTCTGAAATGTGCAGATAGTCATAAGACCAATGACTGCTCAAACAATATAACAAAGTGCCTAAATTGTGAATATTCTAATGTTAATTATAACACCAATTTTGACATTAAACATGTTGCCAGTGATCATAACTTATGCAACATATACAAAAAGAAAATTAACGCATACATAGAAAGAATTGACTATCCGATGAAACCTACATTACCATGTATGATCTCAGGTTACCATACAAGGACGGTAACTTATCAACAGCCCCAACAAGATCAAAGTTCAACGGAAAACGATGTAAACAAGAAAAACCTAGACCGAATCAAAACTGGAACTACGCAACAACAAGGTCGACGGATTTCTGCAACGAGACAACAGCCTTTCTCCATGCAAGTTCAATCTAACTAGAGAGGATCAAGACTTAGAAGCGGTAAAAATCTAAATTTAAATAAGTAAAAATGGCTACTTTTGAATATTTAGACACTATAAGTAATGATTCAATTCAGAAAGAGAGAACTTGTAATTGTATTGATAATCTTAACAAATTTATTAGTAAGAAAAATGATTTAATTATGCACCTAAATGTTAGAAGTATGAATGCTAATTTCGATAAAGTTTTATTTGAGAGTCTATGTATCAAACCATCTGTAGTAATATGCACTGAAACCTTCGAACAAGATAATCATTGAATATATGAACTGATAGGATCTAATGGAAAATATGACTGCTATTACAACGATAGTAGGTTAAATAAAAACAATGGGGTTATAGTCTTTGTTAATAATAATTTAGTACAAAATACTGAAGTAGTTAAATATGGTAGAATTAAGATTGTAAATACTAGAATTAAGTTAAATAGCAATAGTAATATTGAAATATCGTCCACCCTGGTAAAAATAACTTATTAAATCCGATTCAAAAGGTAATAGGTTTTAATTGGATTTCTTAATCGGAAATTATTCAATTAAAACCAATTTAATCGATTAAAATCTATTTAATCTGATTATAACTTTTAGTCGGTTTTAATCGGATTCAAATAGTTGTATTTTTCAACAAATTAACATTTTATTTAAAAACACAACTGTTTCAATCCGATTAAGACTGACTATAATTTATAATCAGATTAAATAGATTTTAATCGATTAAATTGATTTTAATTGGATAATTTCCGATTAAGAAATCTAATTAAACCCTATTATCTTTTGAATCGGATTTAATAAGTTATTTTTATCAGGGCATATACAGGTTACACGAAATACCTAAGACTGAATTTATAATGGATCTAAATAAATATTTAATTAAAAAGAAAAGTATCAAAAATCATCTCGTAATTGGCGATTTTAATGTAGATCTGTTAGAATGTGATTGCTTGAGCCAAGACTTTTTGTGCAATTTTCTTGAAAAAGGTTTTAAATCTGGATTTGTTGGTGTAACGAGACCACCCTTGGGTTTAGCCAAAGGATCATGCATTGACAATATATTTATAAAAACGAGTAATATTGATACTGCTACCTATAAACTCAAAGCTACTACAACAGACCACTACCCTATTTTTATTGCAGTCAACAAAATGAAAATTGAACAAATTAAACCTATAGAATTATTAAACTACAACAAAATTAAACATATCGCGGCTACCATCAACTGGACTGAAATATTGAAACCAAATAATGCTAAATTTAAATATCCAGATACAAATCCTAATACAATATTTCTGAAACCTACAAGTACAATTGAGGTAATCAATATAATTAACAACCTGAAGCTAAGAAGTGGTGGTGTTGATAACATAAATAGCAAGACCTTAAAGATTCTTGGTAGTTGTATCTCTGTATCATTAACACATATCTTCAATATGTGTATAGAAAATGCGGTTTGGCCTGATTCTTTGAAAAAGGCTGAAATTGTACCAGTGTATAAAGCAGATGAGAAGCATAGCATCAATAATTATAGGCCGATATCACTCATATCTAACATTGCGAAAATTTTTGAAACAATAACATACAATAGGTTGTATGAATTTGTCCATAAAAATAATATTCTAAGCATCAATTTGGATTTAGAAAAAATATTGGCTCAAAGGTTGCGTTAAATTATATCACTGAAGTATTATATAATAATATGGATAGAAATATACCAACTATTGTAACTTATCTTGATCTGGCCAAGGCCTTTGATACGGTAGATCATAAATTACTGCTTAAAAAACTTTACTGTATAGGTATTAGGGGTCAGGCATTGGATCTTCTTTCAAGCTATCTTGATCATAGATACCAGACAGTTAAAATTGAAGAATGCAAAAGTGATTTTTTGTTAATAAACACAGGTGTCCCTTAGGGTACTATCCTGGGGCCACTACTATTTATATTATATATCAATGATATCTTGAAGGAGGTCCCTCTGGACTCTATACTGTCTTATGCTGATGATACTGCCATAATTGCCACCGGAGAGAATTGGTTAGAGGCTCAAAGTAATATGAATGAATTCTTGTTGGTCATAGATAACTGGCTGGCAGTGAATAAATTATCGCTAAATGTACATAAAACAGTCTTTACTACATTAGGAAGCTATTGTAACAGTGTACCTGCTCACATAGAAGTTAAAATACAGGATAGATTGTTGACTAGAGTGGAGAGCTGTAAATACCTTGGAATTGTATTTGACTATAATTTAAAGTGGTATAAACATGTTCAATATGTAATTAAGGAATCGAAGTACTTAGTATATATTTTTGTGTAGTTATAAAAAGTGTGCACTTAGTGTATAAAAATAATCGAGATCTGGTGCAAAAATTGCAACAGAAAATACTGAAAATAATTAATAAAAACAGTTTCAACATACATGACAGCCCTCTAAACCTGGAACAACTATTTATCTTCGAGGCAATAAGGCTACATTTTAACGACCTCAAAACCCAGTACCTAAGTTCTACTAGTGTTACTAGGAAAAAGAGTTTAATTGTACCTAAAAGTTATAAAAGAGTCAGTGACAAGAAAAGTATTAACAAAGCTATCATTACATACAATGCACTACCAAATGATCTAAAAGTAGTAGATATAAAAAAACCATCCGGTAAAAATTTAATAAGGAGGTGGATTAAAATAAATTATTAATTATGTATTGGTGTTATTCAACATTGTTATTATTTTAATGATTCTGTTATCACTGCGTGCGAAATAAATTTAAGCAAAGGAAGCTTTAGTTAAAAAGCTAATGAGCACGAGATTGCTGCTTTTTGTTTTGTTCTGGGAAATATAGAATAAGATAGAAAGTTTATTTTTTACTAGTTTTAAGCGTTTTTTATATTTGTATTTTTTTAGTATGTAATGCCAGTGCTTGCGAACAGGTAACCTGTTTACCTCTGCAAGATTTCTGAGTATAACTGTAATAGTTATACTCTGTAATATTCTGGATTAAATAAAATAAAATAAAAAAATAAATTAATTTATGTCAAAATGATATATCTACCTATATTATATAGTTGTTTTGGAGATACTCCCCCCGCACCCCCTCCGCAGCCCACCGCATCCGCCCGCACACTTTAGCAGCTTTTTTTTAAATTGATTAATTATTTATACAACAAATTTTTTTATTCACAGTTTTTTATTTGCAAAAAGATTTACTAATAACAATTGTAATATTACATCGGAAGAAATCATCAGACCAATTTACGCCGCACTTTTTGAATTATCTTTAACGAGATTTTCAGTCATGCGCTAGGCGGCGCGTATAATATGTTTCTTGTGCAAGATGTAAGGCTTACATTGAGTAACGAACCTGAAGGCTGATACAGTTTTTTTTTTTTGATGAAAGTGGTTTTGCTTGCAAAGTGCAATAAACACAACGTAGGCCAAATTTAATTTGCATATCACTAAAATTATTTAATACAAAAAACGCAATACATATATATTTTTTATAACATGGCTAACAAAAAAAAAAAAAATGCAACCCCGACGCCGTATACGCATTAATTTCATATTGGAATTCAATTAAATAAACTGAAACAGATATAATCTACTCCTACAAAGAAACAAAAAGATCCTCAAAATATATCAGGTATAGCACTATATCAAGATGATGTCTAAAGATTACCTTCCTCCGGCTCTACCAACCGAATGACTCCAGCTATACAATACTTTTTGACATAAATAATGTCTTCGGCCTCGGGAAGATCCCACATCCTTCGTAGTAACTCTTCCAAGCCCCCATAACAAGCTCATAGCGGTATCTAAATTATATATCAGAGTAGAGATAAACCATATAAGAGAGATAACTTAAATTTTTTTATTTCTATTTTTTCCACACAACCTATGAGGTAAATAGAAGCGTTTTTTTTAATATTTTTTGTTAAAGTTTGATTTAGTCTGAAGTAAATAATTCTTATAAGGTTTTTATTTTGCTTTTGTATTGTTAACACTTTGATATGCGTATACTTAGCATTGACTTTTGCTTTTGTATTGTTGACACTTTGATGTGTTTATACTTAGCATTGTCTTTTGCTTTTGTATTGTCATCACTTTCGCGTGTTTATACTTAGCATTGTAAAAACTTTATAAGATCATAAATTTTTATTATTTATCAAAGTTTTAACAAAAAATAAAGTGGTATTCCCGATAGGCCTAATCCACTCGATATAGTAATTGACTTGAATTTAATAATGTGAACAAATCAATGATTGTTAATATTTTGCAGTATTGTTAATTTTAATTATTATGATTTGATTAAGCGTAACTGCAAAATTTCATTTTGTTGTTATATTGATCTGATGTATAATGTTAGCAATATTCAAAATATATGCCACATAAGCATCAGGATTATTTATCAAAGATTTAGGTATAAGATATTTTTTACGTAGTTTCAAAATACGTTGAATATTTAAAGTCATATCGGTAGGAATTTCATCTAAACTTGAAAAATGTTGAATAATTACATCATTAAAAATTTCATAAATTTCAATCTTTTCATTGAATCTATTCAATGCATATTCATCATATTCCTGTTGCAAATTAATTATATAATTTTCATAATTCACTTGATCGCGTTCATGTTCTATAATTTGATTATTTGCTTCACTTAAATCCATATTGTCCACTGAAACCAAAAAATTTTGAACCGGATTCCATTCCATTCTTCAATTTTTAATTTTCTATCAATTAAACATTTTTTCTATTAATTAAAAATTTCATTCCAAACTATGTTTTCGATTTCTGAATCGTTTTCATTTTCAATTTGAATGAATAATTGATTAGGATTTATGCATCTAGATAAAGCTACATATAATTGGCCATGAGAAAATAATGTTTTTTTTTTCAAGTATATTCCTACATTATCTAAACTTTGACCCTGAGATTTATTGATAGTCATAGCGAACGCTAAGACTAAAGTAAATTGTTTTCTGTATAAAATAAGTGGCAATGAAAATAAATTACCGGTATTTAAGGTAATTCTAGGTATAAAAACTTTCTTTCTGATTTTTTCCCCAGTTATAATTTCGGCTTCAATGTTAAACTTAAATAATTTAGTAACTTTTAATTGTGTACCATTACACAAACCGTCAGTTATACTTCAGTTTCTTATTAACATAACAATAGCCCCAATTTTCAAATTAAGTTCGTGAGGTGGCAATCCTTCACGAATGCTATTTAATATTTCGATCGGAAAATTAATGTAAATATTATTGTCAGATTTATCAACACCTTTATAAGTTACAGTATCAATACTATAATATGTTTTTATCTATCCTTCCATTTGATTTAAAATTTTATTATTCAAAAAATAAGTATATTCATTGTCAGAATAATATATCATTTGTTTTCCATTCTTCAGGAATATCCCGTCAACCAAAGGGTAATTTGTAAAAGTGGTTGAGACTGTCGTAATTATTACAATTTTATATTTTAATAATCACTATATTAAATTTTAATAATATGTACTTTATTTAAAAAAAAATTACCTACCATTTGAAAAATGATACATATATATCTATGCACGTGTCATGAATTTAACCTCTTCTTTCGTCTTGATTACGCTACTTCTAACAATCACTTTTAAAATTAAAATTAAACTAACACAGGAATTGGGCGGTTGGCAGGAAACTGATACTGATTGTAGGCGACTTCAATACGTAAGCTGTGGAGTGGGACAGCATAAGGACTAACGACAGAGGTCGAAAACTCCTAGAAGCAATCGCTCTTCTGGATTTGGTCCTAATTAACCAAGGATGCAATTGCGAGTGCACGTAGCAAGTGCTACTGGAATAGAAGACGAGAACAACGGGCGAGGAAGAAATACTATAAAACTGGTATAGGCAAGGAAATAGTAGATGCTCGTGGACGAGAAATGAAGGACGCTAAAAGGAGTCTTAAGAAGAAAATCCACGAAAACAAACGACGGCGCCTTAAGGAATTACAGGACCGTCGACCGTTAAGCTACGTGCCTTAACCAAAGTGCCCGGAACTATTGCACCGGGTAGTGAGCACACTGTTTTCCAGGCAACTGAAAGAGCCAAGTATCATCCAAAAAGGTGAGAAAGAAGAGGCTATCCCTCCGATCACGATTGAGGAATTGTTAGCCGTCTGCAGATGGGTAGGAAACAACAAGGCTCCAGGGCCGGATGGCATTCTAAATATTGCATTAAAATATACCATTCACGCTTATCCAGAGATCTTCGTAGCCTTGTACAGTATATATATATATGTGTGTGTGTATATATATATATATATATATATATATATATATATGTATCTACCTGTATTATATAGTTGTTAGGGAGATACTCCCCCCCGCACCCCCCCCCGCACTCCACCTCCTCCGCACGTATTTTTGGCTGCTAAATCTTAGCTCATTTAGTTAATTTTTGAAGTGAATACTTCTATAGGCTCGCTAGGTACACATTTTTACCGGAGAGTGAATCGAGAAAAAACCGACCGTCACGCAGTTGTACCGAACGGCAGAAAGAATTGAAGTTAATTTAAAACCAACAAAACATAAATTTAAATGATGAATTTCTAAAGCGTCAGATAAAAAATATTAGCACGTGAATTCTGAGTTACGGTGCTTACTATGATCAAATATTCATTTTATATTTAATACTTTTGTACATTCATTTAAATAATGCACCAAGTAATAAATAACAAATAGTTTTAAAATTAAAACCACAACCAAAACTGGGGGGTTGGCGAGCGAAGCGAGCAGGGGGGCGAAGCCCCACTAATATATATATATACACACACACACACACACACACACACACATATATATATATACATTTAAGAATACAAATTTATTCAAGATTTGACGAAAATATACTAGTAGTTTTCTTTGCAACTGAAAGACCTGGTTTGTTTTTAATGATTGCTGGTGGTCTATTAGGAATAGGTAGTGGTTGTGAAGGAATTGTCTGTATAGTTTTGGGAATTGTAGGAATGATTTTAATATCTTGCAGCTCAGTTTCTTCGTATTCTGAAGTACGTTTCCTTTTGGCACTTCCTTTTTCTTTTATCGTTGATTTTTGTAACGATGTTAGTAACTGTGTGATGGAACTAAAAATTGCTCCTAATAGATTTATGGACTAACCATAAATTTTATGAAGAGCATATCCTCTGATAACTGTATCAATAATCAATTTCACAATATGTAAGATGATTAAAATCATTATTCGTCATTACTGATGAAAACGGTCCCCATGTCGTTAATTTGTTGATAATTAAAAGCCATGTACTATTGGCAATATTTTTTAATGTATTTTCAGTGAATATATTGCCTGATGAAGCATCTCCAGTAATCTCTTTGGCAATTATATTAAGCAATGAACCTTTTGCATTGGAAACATTAGTTGTTGTTGCAGTTTGTCCAAGTCATCTTGCGCATAAACTCCACTTGTGGCTAATAAATCTATTGACTGAAATGTCCAGCCAATCTTCGTAGTTGGTTTTAATACGTTTGGTGCAACTGTTTTTGTTGATGACGGTATGAATTTTATCCATTCATTATTTATTTTATAATATGGAGGTATTATAGAATTGCAATCTATCTGCATTACTTTTTTAATTAAAATATGAGTTTTTGGTGTTAAAAACCAAGTCTCATTTCCTAGAGATGCTGGCAGATGATTATAGCAGTCATTTAAATGTAAGATTTTTACTGATCTTGGTATACATTTTATTAGATGTACTACTTCTGCTATTCTAGCTATATATCCTGGTTTCTTCATGATATTATATGCGAATTCATCTGGGGATAAGATAGCTAAGAGAGGGAATTTTGGATAACCTTTCTTTCAATTTCACATTTTTCAGTGACTAGATTTATAAATAGATTAATGATTTGACTTCTTAAATGACTTTTTCCGCAATTAATAGTTTCGGATGCTCAGTTCTAATAAATTCGCGATTATAATGTACTACTTTGTTCTTAATTGCTAATGCAAATGTGATATCGTTAGTATTGACCGCATAAACATAAAATAATTTGTTGCTAAACCTTTAAATAAAAGATCGTATGAATTTTTAAAACATTCCCCTTGCGGTAAAATATCCCAAAAAGTATGCCCATTTTCCATATCCATACAATGTTTATCCGAAAATTTACATACTATTCCCGCGCTTAACATTAACTTATCATTAAATTTACTTTAGCTGTATTTTCTATTAACGTAATTTTGATTAAGCCATGAACAAAGACTTTATTCCAAGATCCAAAACTATCTGCGTAGGAAGCGCCCGAATAAGATCTTCCTTCCGCACTTCCCGCAAAATCTACACCTTTCGTTGTTGTAGCATTTATTTTCAAATTCGTGATTGCATGAACGTTATCGTATTTAAAAACTCCCGTCTCGTGAATAATTTTACATTGCTCATGACTTATCTCTTCTATGTACTGTTGTTCTGCATTTTCTATCGGTATAAGGTGTCCAAATCTCCACAGTCGAAAACCGTATAGTGAGAATATATTTATTTTCATTTTTAGTAACATTTAATGGACCCACTATATCCATAGCTACTTTATCGAATGTCTTAAACGGTGTGTCTGTTATAACCATAGGTTGTCTAGTTTTAACTCTCTTTAGTTTATTTCTTTGACAACCTTCACAGTTTTTAATTCTCTTTTCAATATCTGCTTTTAAATTTTCCTAAAAATATTTACTTCTAATTCTAATAAATGTTCTATTTACTCCAGAATGACCAACTACTGCTGTATAGTTATTTAACCCAAATATTTTGTCACGATCTTCATATTTTACATATTCTATATAATTTAAGCAAACTACTATTTTTATACCTGAGTCCCCAAATGCTTCTCTTAACATTTCTTTGATCAATTGCCACTCTATATTTCTTAAGTCTATATTTTTAGATATGCTGAAATTTTGTATTTTATTTCGTTCTAATAAACTTTTTAATACTCTAAGATTTTCTAATAAATTCTGTTTTATAGTTATTGCAGAATTACTAATGTCAATACATATAATAAATAATTTTTTTGTATCTAACTTTATTATTTCAATTTCATTAGCACTAAGATGCTTATCGATTGCTATATGTTTATTTTCTAATAACTCATTTGTATTTTGATCTAATCCTTTATGTTGCATGTTTATTAAATGAGCTATATTATCTTTCCTCACTATAATTGGATCTTTTGTGTAAATAATTGTATCTATATCATGTATCTTGTGTTCCTATATATTATCTTTAGTGTCTAAAATTGCTGAATTTTTTGTTTTGCTACTAATTCTTTTGCTTCTTATTTTTCTCTTTTGATTTTCTTTAGCTTTCTTTTTTTCTCTATTTTCATTCAATTTCTGAATTTTTACGTCATTTGATGGAATTACAGCATCTTTTCTTTGATTTGTTAACTCTTTTACTTTTTGACCTCTAGTAACAACTGTAATTTGAATATTTTCGATTGGATTACGTGACAAAGCGTCAGCGTTTGTGTTAGCTTTACCTGGCTTATAAATAATTTCGTAATCGTAATCTAATAGTGTTAACCTCCATCTTTGCACTCTACTATTTTTATCTGCTGATTTAAAAGATAGTAGTGGTTTATGATCACTTACAATAAAAAATTTATTTCCATAAATATAGTTGTTTTCACTGCAAACATTATTGCGAGTGCTTCACGTTCATACGTATGATAATTTTCTCAGCTTTAGTTAACACTCTTGATGCAAATGCTACTGGTCTATCTTCACCAATTTCATCCTGAGACAAGACTGCTCCAAATGCGACGTTTGATGCTACTGTAATAATAAATGGTTTAGACATATCTGGGAATCGTAAAACTGGTGCATTACATAATCTCTCCTTTAATATATCAAATGCCTCTTGATATTTTTCAGTCCAGTTGAATTTTGTATCTTTTTGTAACAAATTTGTGATTGGTTTAGCTATATCAGAAAAATTTTCTATGAATCTTCTATAATATCCTGCTAGTCCTAAAAATTCTCTAACATTTTTAACATTTCTTGGTTGTGGGAATTTATTTATGGCTTCGACTTTTTTAGGATCTGTTCTTAATCCATGCTCACTTATAATATGTCCAAAAAATTCAACTTCTTTTTGGGAAAATTTACATTTGGTTGTTTCTAATTACAGTTCTGCTTCTCGAAGTTTTTGTGCAACTAAATTAAATCTCTTATTATAATCTTCAGCTGTGTTAGCTTCAATAATTATATCATCTAAATAAACATACCGAAAACCTTTTTCTAATAAATCTCCCAAAGCTTTTGTAAAAATTCTCTGGAATACTATTGGTGAATTTATTAATCCAAATGGTAGTACTTTAAATTCAAAATGTCCCAATGGATGTATGGTAAATGCCGTTTTATGTATATCAGATTCTTTCATTTTTACCTGATGAAAACCAGATACCATGTCGATTGTTGTAAAATATTTATTTTTACCTATAGAATCAAATAATTCTGTAATATTAGGTAACAAATATGGATCTGGTATAGTTTTAGCGTTTAATTTGCGATAATCTATTACTAATCTCCACTTCTTTTTACCGTCTTTAGTTAGCCCTTTTTTTGGTACTACCCATGCTGGTGCATTATATGGGCTCGTTGATGATCTAACTAATTCATTTATCATTAATTTTTTTGTTTCAATTATAGTAATTTGCTTTAGTGTGTACTCTAATGGAAATTGCTTCACATAGACAGGTTTATTATCTGTTAGATTTATCTCGTGCTCTTCTGTATTACATACGCCTATTTTTTCCCCTTCTAACCAACAAATATCAGCATTCATTAAAATCAAATCTTCGATAAATTTCCTCTTTTTCCGCGATAAATGATTTAAATTGATTGTATTTAATAATAAACGTTTTCTCTCATTTTTACTTAGTTTTTCAATCTTTTCCGAAGATTTTGCTCCTTCTGTAGCTAAAAATATTGACCCATGATGTAATGTTTCTTCCTCTCTTGGTAATTCTAAGCTGGATATCCCATTATACGTATCCGGCATATCTTCTATATCAAACGTTAGAAAATTTATTTGATATGTGTATTTCACATATTTTTCCTCGTTTTCGTAACTTACATTATCCTTTAGTGTCTTAATTATTGTAGGATCGTCTGTAATAATATAATCTGTTTTTACGGGTTTTTTTATAGTTTTCTAGAGCTTCGTTAATGTTTCGAATAAACTGCTGAATATTAATTTTGGAATCATTAAGAAACTCTGTGGGTTTGACTATATCCCAGCTACTTGCTCTTGCTTCTTCCTCATTTTCCTTACAAAAATTTAAAGAGCTATTGGCAATGCTTACTGACTCCTCATTTTCTATAAAACCCTTGTTCAAATTTTCCTGGATTTTTTCCACGGTGTTTAATAATATCTACATATCATTTTGTATTAATTTTTCTGCTTTTTCCTCTATATTTTCTTCTTTTTCTGGCATTACTTCAGTTATTCTAATAATATTAATTTTTTGCTAGTTTGTTGCTGATTTTAAAATAATCCTTTTATTATTTATTTCTAATTAACCTTTATCTAGTCTTAATTTTTGCTCTAATAAAACTTTTATTCGAATAATCCCATCATACGGAATTGCAAACTCATCTGGTGCTACATGAAAATCTAAATATATTCCATTTATAGGTATTTTAATAGAACCCAGTATTTTAATAGCTTTCTGAGTTATTCCTGATATTAATATTTGTTCATCATTATTTATATGATTCATATTTATATTATTCTTCTTAATAATGTTTAGTTGTGCTCCACTATCTACTAGCAACTTTTAATTTGTACATGTAACTTGATTTTCTACTTCTATATATTGTAATAAATTTTCCAACTTCAAAACATACGTTTGTATAATAGGTTGATTTTTTATATTATCAGATACTTCTACCTTTTTACTTTCTTCCTTCAATATTATTGGTTTCACAATTTTTTCAATATTAGCTTGTAGTGGGAACGCTTTAATTTCTCTTCCTAGTCGCTCCCTCTGGGAAGACTATTGTAGTTTCCTTGGTTATTTTTAATTCTATAACATCTTTCTGTTGTATGGTTTAAACTTTACATATTATGCAGAATTCCTCTTGCTCTTTTTCTAGCATTTTAATCTATTCACAGTTATCGATTTTGTGTCCTGATTTGTTGCAATACTCACACAATGACTGTCTAGATTTTTTCTGATTTTCTAAGGCCGTTAATTTCTTGCATTCTTTTACTATGTGTCCTCCTATTTTGCAACACTTACAGAATTTCTTCTGAAAACCTCTTTTATAATTATTACTGCTAGTTTGCTGTGTATGTTGTCTGTTTTTAAATTTGTTGCAGGTTTTAGCTATGTGACCTATTTCATCATACATTTGGCACTTTAACTGTTTCTTCATTTTATATTCCGCAACAAGAACTTTTGCTCTTTCGCAATCTGCTTCTTCATGTCCGAATGTTTCACAAATCGAACATATTCTGAAAAACGATCTTCCTTCACCTGCTTTGCAATATTTTATTGTATGCCCTTTTTTATTGCATCTTCTTCACACAACTTGTGGGCAATTTTGTACTGTGTGGCCTGGATTATCACAGTATTCACATTTTTCAACCTTATTTATCATTGCATTTGAACAACTATTTGGACTATGTCCTGCTTCCTTGCATTTCCAACAGACTTCATATTCGCCTATATATGGGCATTGATTGCTTCGTGTCCCATTTCTTTACAATATTGGCAGTGATTATTTTGTTTTTTATTTAATTGACATGCGCTGATGGAATGTCCTGGTTGACTACACAATTTACAAATCAATTTTATTTTATTTGTTACGTTTCTGCAGTTATTAGAAAAATGGCCTGATCATTTGCAGTATACACATGCTCCTGTACGACAAAAAAGCGCTTTATGCTTGAAATCACTACATATTTGGCACGTCAGCACTTTTTGTGTTTTTCTAGTCTATCGTATAGGTTGTTGATGACACTCTTACACATACCTTTTCTATCTTCTAAATCACTCTCGATTTTTATAGCTGCATTCGAGATTTCTTGCACTGTTTTTTCTTCACCTAATTCATACTTGATTTCCATTTTTAGTCCTTTCTTATATCTTTTGGCTGCTTCATTATCTAATTTTTCTTCAAATTGTTTTTGCTATTGTTGACTAGCACCTTGTAGCTTCTTCAACTCCTTTGCTTTTATTGCCATTCTTCTCAATCTATTAGTATACTGTACTACTGTTTCATCCTCTCCTTGTATAATTTTTTTAATTTTCCAGCATATTTCATATTGCAATGCCCCACACACGATTCGTGGCTCAAACACAAAAATATTATAACCAAAATCTAAAATCATTCGAATATGCCCACAGAAACATATGAATGCTCCGCTACCCCGCTATGGCATATATATACAAGAACACAGAGTAGCCAGCAGCGGCAGGAGAGAATCAAAACAAATATTACGAAACTAGCCATCAACAGCGCTCACCAACAACATACACACGCGCCAAGCATAAGAGCGAGCGGTGACGCGGCAGCGGCGAAGCGTGCGCAGATTTCTGCGTCAATTTTAATATAAATGGGAAATTTGCAAAAGTGTGCAAATTTCCGGCGGCTTAATCCGCGCTCTCTTCGTAGCATATAAAAGGCCCTGCGCGGCCTAGTGCAGACACTATCTCTACTGCAATTTACGCAGCCTAGTCTCTATTCAATAGCAGTTAAGCATTGAGTAGAAACATCGACACATATTTTGTAATATCAAAATTGAATATAAGATATCGCAATTTAAGCGTATCGTTCAGAATTAACAGAATATGCAAAGAGATAACGCAATTTAGGCGTATCTGAACATAAAACATAAGATATCGCAATTTACGCGTATCGTTCAGAATTATTAATAAGTTACATATTAAATATAAAAAAAAGAAGCATAATTCAATTAGATAATATTTAATACTGCATAATAAAGCGTATTAAATAATAATCAAACAGATAAATAAGAACCAAATATATAGGTTCAATTGCAACTCAAAATTAACATTGCAATTTATGTTTTATAATTCACGTAGTTAAATACATTCTGTTTATTAACTAGAAGAAAAGTCAACAATTATTTTAGTATATATTCCTTTTACCTGGTATCCCGGACCTGAACAACTATCATTATCAAATTATCATAAAAGATAATAAATAAAATTTATTTAGAATCTGTCGTCAAGATTACGACACAGATTAAGCAAATGCTCACTACTTTTCTATAATAAAATCATTCGCAGGACCAAGAAGAGTCGTGACCGTTTCAATATATGTCATCTTTATTTGGATACAGTGTTCTAACTCCTTCTATTAAATCGTCCAAGTTTTTGACTGTTGATACTTCCAATGATTCCTCTGCTTCTCCTCTCAATTTCATTTTTAGTAATTCTGTTATGCTTTCGTCATCTATAGGCTCTATTAATCTTTTTGCTGGTTTTAATATTTTTATAAATTCTGCAAGTGTCAGATTTTTCCCATCGTATTGTGGTACGTAACTCGCTACATCTTTCAGACTTAATTTCTTTGGAGGCCGTAATGCAGCCCCTCCTGCTGCTTCTCCTGGAATACTCATATTTTCGTTTTCTTGTCTTTTTTCGTTGTGCACTGTTTGATTTATATTATCTTGATTTACTTGGTTAACTTGCAATAGAATGTGATTTTAAGAATTTATATTTACTGTCTCACTTTCGTTATCAGTGTTTTCTACAAATATATTCTCAAAGTTTATTAAATTTTTTTTCTCCTCTAACTCTATGTCAAAGGACAAATTTGCAAGAGCCTTGTTATTGTTGTTGAGCCGCAAATCCTTCGATGTACCAACCAGTAAACTTTGCTCTGCTAGGAATCCGCCAAAATCTGGGTATCTCTCGTCTTTTCCAAAATCGAATATGCTATCTAAAATTGAGTTGTTACTTATGGCTTTGTTGTTTCCCTGAAAAAATGATAAACTTGATTTAAATGTTCTTCACTTGTACAGTTGGTTTTCCTCTGATCTTCGATTTGTACTAAAATTTGTTTATTTTTAGTTACTGTAGGTGAATTATGCCGTTTGTTAATGCTCTCGCTTGTTGGATCTGCTACTTGTCTTTCTTTTTTTTTATGCTCTGTATTTTCCGTAGTCGAAGTTTTCGGTATTGTTCCGGTATTTTATATTTTTTATTTTCGTTTTTATTTTCTTCTTTTTGTTGTTGTTCAGTCAGTGATCGTTGTACTTTCGTGCTTTTCCTGAAAACGTGTTCTTCAAGTGACCCCGATAACTGATTTCTTAAACTTGGATTTGCTTGCACTTGTTGTCTTGTAAGTCTTGAGCTATCTGGCGTTTTCTTCTCTGGATTTGCTTTATCAGTCATTTGAATATTTTATTATTTGTACGACTTAAGCGATTTTGTTGATGCTTGTTGTTTCTGCAGGTCACTCACTGCTACTTGCGCTACTAGTGAAATTTGAGGCGAGCCGCGTATAATTTTGACATATGTATTACACCTTGTTCTTTTTAATTTTATTGACACATGATACTTTTCTTTACTTATATTCTTGTTGTATTTGATAAGTTGATTTATTATTATCTTTAAGGGCTTTTATGAATTGTCTTGTATTCTTACTTTTCTTCTAATGGATTCAGTTTTTTCAATGCTTTATTTATTTTGTATCGTAACCAATTGTTACGTCCTGACTACTAAATGATTTGTGATAATCAAAACGTACTGAATGGTGTAGTGGCAAGGCTCTAGTATTCAAAACTAGTTAGTACGCGCCTAACACTCTTATATGTGTTAGTTAATAAATATTTAAACCTTACCTTTTTGTGCTTTAATCAGGTTTATTTATAAATAAATGCTTTGCTTTAGATAACATAATTGCTTATTTCTTTATTCTTATAATTGTATTTATTCTCGTCGTTATGATTATGTATTAGACTGTTTAATTTTTAGTTTGTACTTGTCACCAATTGTCGGACTGGCATACGGTACGGAGCTCTAATTTTGAACTGACTGCTAAAGTGCGTACAAAACCTTTTAAAAACTTCGTATGGCACAATATGTTTATGGAGATTTATAAACATTATATCTTAAAAGTATCGAAATTGTACACATAAAAAGTGGCGCTCGCTTGCTACGTCACGGAACGCTGAGTGTACATTTTGTCTGTGTCAGCGCTCAATGATACACTTACACGTTTCGGCAGCATTTTTGCGAACGTAATAAGAATTTGAATTTTGATTCTTTAAAACAATGAGACATCAATGTGTCCTACTTACAATTGAAAATGAAACATCAAAAGTTACGTTATAGACGTAATATAATAATTGCGACACGCAATTTTTAATGTGCGTGTGTTTTGTGTTTTGGTGAGAGTCGGAGAAGAAGAGAGCATCGAGAGGAGAGGACAGGAGTTTCCGAGGAACAGTAAAACAACGCGGAGCAACAGCCAGTTCTAGGAAGGCCAGCGAGGGGACAAGATTCGAGGAATGTGTGTCGTGGGCGCGTACTTGTAGCTCTGCTGCGACAGAGCTCCGGTATAATGTACGTGAGAATAAGTGAGAGAGAGAGAGAGAGAGAGAGAGAGAGAGAGAGAGAGAGAGAGAGACTATGGAGACGCGCGAGGCAACGGCGTAGCCAATCGGGCTAGGGAGAAGCGCGAGCCCGCAGAAACAGCGAGTTTTCAGACCCCGAGCAATCTGCGAGGCTCGTCGGCCGACGTCGCGGCCCGATGGGGAAGCACGCTGATTGGAGAAGTCGGGGCCGCTTTGTGTTGTTAGCGTGCTCGCGTGAGGGAGAGCAGGCGAGCGAATAGCGCGTGGGATCGGGGCCGAGCTGAGCGCAAGCGTGGCGTGCTGCTTTACCGACGTAGTCGGGACGGTCGAGCCGAGCAAGCGAGAGAGTATCGAGTGTGTGTGTGAGAGAGAGAGAGATTTTAGATTTTAGATTTAGATTTAATTGTTTTTATTGATGTACAATGTGTTGTATATATACAATTATAGTATATTATAAAAAGAATAAGAAATTTTGTGTATGGGTGTATTGTGTAAGGGTGCTAGTGCGTGTAAAGAGTGTGAAATGGGATGAGGTGAAATGAGATGAGAGTGAATCTGTGTATGTTTGAGTGATGTTTATGAATTTTTCAGATAAAAGAAGTAATTTTTAGATGCTTTTTTAAAGTGTGACATAGATAGTATGTTGCGAGTCACCTCACCCCTCACAGGCCTGAGCGCGACGTGGAAATCAAAGTAGGCAAATAGAGCCGATACATTAAAGAGTGAGCACGTTTACAAATTTGTGTAACGTGCTCTTTCCACGTAAGTTTGAAGTCAAGCACCAGCCCCAGGTTGCGCACCGATGATTCAAAGTTGACCTGGGCTCCCCCTATATTTATATAGGTGTTAGCAGTAGAAGGTAGAGCGTTTATATAGTAGTGGGAACCCAGGACGATAGCCATAGTTTTAGTTACATTCAGTTTAAGTCTATTCAGCGCAGCCCAGCCCATTATCCTCTCGGCGTTAGCACTCATCCTGACAGAACAGGAGTCGAGCTCCTCAAGGTGGCATTGGCTGTAGATCTGCAGGTCATCCGCGTAGATTAGATGGGACACATCTGAATCTAGGCAAAAATCAATATCATTGATGTACAACGAGAACAACAAGGGACCTAAAACTGACCCTTGTGGGACACCGGTGTTTAGTGGTAGAGATCTCATTGTTGTCGCCAATGATGGCCTGTTTTCTTCCCGAGAGGTAAGATGCAAGCCAGAAGATAACCTGCTTGGAGAAGCCGAAGGAGGATAGCTTTCCGAGTAGCCTGACGTGACTCACCGTATCAAACGCCTTGCTAAAATCAAATAGAAGTAGAACAGTGACTTTCTTCCTGTCTATTCCAAGCCTGACATCATCAGTCAGCTTAATTAAGCCGGGCTGCGTGCTATGGCCAGTGCGAAAACCAGTTTGGAAATTGTCAAGTAAAGTCTTGTTTCAAAGTATTCAGAGATTTGATTGTGTATCAGCCACTCCAATGCCTTGGATAGGAAACAAAGTAGAGAGATCGGACGGTAGTCTGTTACAGCTGTTGGAGAGTTGATCTTGTTTAATGCTCTTACGAGTGATGATTTCCAGGTAGAAGGAAAGCATGCCTCGCTCAAAGACAGGTCAAAAATTTGACAAAGTAAAGGAGCGAGTATTGGCAATGCTTTAGAGATTACAACCTGTGGGATGCCATCGCTTGCCCTGGCCTGGGTATTGAAGTGTGATACTGCAGCCAACACGTCCGACTCTGTGATAGCCCTGAAGATGAAGTGTTCAAGGAGGTCTAGACTCTTGAGGGTTCGTAGATACTCCTCAACAGATGGAGCTTGAGGATCATTTGAGATGGAACTAAAGTGTTTGTTGAGAGCATCTGGAGAGAACTGAGCAGGTGGAGAAGATTTAGAAGTAGTAATACCAAGATTCTCAAGCTCTCTCCATATCTCTGCAACGTCGGTCAGAGTAGACAAGCGTGAATAATAGTAATTCAGCCTGGCCTCCTCGACCTGTCTATGAGCGTCGTCCCTTGCGATTCTATAGAAGTATAGATCCCAAGGTAGACGACTTCTGCGAAAGCGCCTGTAGAGTCTATTTCTTTCCAATGGCGTTGAAATAAAAGTTAAAAGTTCGGTACACATCAAGGAGGCCATCTTTATTGTGCGCCGAGCCAAGATAAGTCCGGGAATATTACAAGCGCACGCTAACGCTGTTACTACAACAACAGCCGAGTATTGCTTAACAAGAGCAAAAGTAAAGTTGTTTACGATGCACAGTGTTATTCTTGGCGACACCTTGGATAAGGTTGTACTTGGGCAGCTACCGAAAAGAAACATTATGAGTTTCGTTAAAAATAAATCTTTTTATGGCAATACAAACTCTTTCAATTTTCAGCACTTTAACATAAATTTTGCGAGACTTTCTGCGAAACATAAATTGATACTTTTCGGGAGACTTTTTTGCGTGACTTTATGCACTAATTTTTCCGAAACTTTTTGCGAGACTTAATGCGGTAATTGTTGCCAGACTTTCTGCTTTTAAGAAAACTCGTAAAACTGCGATAGATGCGCTTTCCGAGTAGCAGCCACAGATTTCTCGCGTTTTCTCAAAACAGCTACGACGTAAATCAAGCCCCTCGAGCAGTTTGCCGGAGCGACAAAAGGGCGACAAGGCCAGAAAAAAAAACGAGAAATCTGCATCCGCTGCTCGGAAAGCGCTGCTCTCATAGTTTTCCGACTTTTCATAAAAGCAGAAAGTCTGGCAAAAAGTATCCCATAAAGTCTCGCCAAAAATTTAGCTAAAAAAGTATCGATTAATATCTCACAGAGTGCCTTAAGAGCCGATTTGCGACAGTCTGAAAATCAGTTAAGCACGAGAACTTTTTATGTGCGGCTCCGAGTGCTCTTATCTGACGGTGCTTATAAAATAAAATTGACTTTCGACAAGCGTAGCTGTACAAGATAGTACAAGAAGTCTCTACGCCGATTTTCGCGCGTGATAGTTTGTTTCTAACCTATAAAAATGTTAAATATAATCAGAGCGTGCGGAGCGCGCATTAATCTTGCTTACAATAAATTAAAAATATAATATTATTTTTTTAGGTTTTGATGACATCTTGTTTTGCAAATTTCAAACTCTTCTTGGAGTTTTTTCATCTCAAAAAAGAATCGACGTTAATGCTTATTTACATACCCCAAATCAACTCCAACAACACTACATATGCAATCTTAAATATCTCAAAATCTAATGAACCTAAATGAGCGCCTAGTAAAAGGACTCGAAATACCACAAAAACCTACATGATTTTAAATTTTCAACATGTCTCACTCTTTTTTACTGCAGTTAACGCATGTCCCATAGAAAAACATTTTTTCCACTATTTTTGTCTCGGTATCTGACACATGAATTACTTAAAATTTATAGGGTAAATAGTTCTTATTACTCTCTATTATCATGATAGTTTTTAAACAGTGTTTCCCTGTTTAGTTACCAAATTATAATAAATTAAAAAAAATTTTCGAAAGAAATTAAATCTTAAATAACTTAAAATCTAATTGACCTATTGAACCTTAGCCCAAAGAACGTGATCAAGATACCATATAAAATACTAAATGAATCTAAAATTTTAACTTGATTCATGCCTTTTTACTCCAATTATCGTGTTCCGTAGGAAAACGATATTTTCAGTAAGAAAGGAAGCAAAAAACTTACCATACACCCATAAGATTATTTAGAATGATTTCAGCTAATTCGAGTAATAAAATGATAAGTCCAATTTCAACTTTTAACATTTCCAAAAAAGTATTATATCAGATATTTCTGATCCATATAGTCAATAAGCTATTGAAAAAATGAAATCATGTAAAATCTTTGATACGCGTACTTTTTAGTCTCACAAAATTTCATTTTTTCAATAGCTTACAGACTATGGATCAGAACTATATGATATAATGTGTTTTTGGAAATGATAAACACTTAAAAATAAATTAAAATTGGAGTTATCCTCTTATTACTTGAAATAGCTGAGATCATATTTTTTACCAATTGCCGAACAAAGCCAAAATTTTCAATTTTTATTGTAACGGATTCTAAATCATTTCGAATGATCTTATGGGTGCAAAGTAAGATTTTTTTATATAGCTGTTATATACAATCAGTTATTGTTCTCAAATAATACAGGTGCATACATCAAAACAAATATCACAGTACATTTCTATTTTATAAGAACAATTTTGTTTTGGTTTAATGCATGTACATTATTTGACACAAATTGCTTTAAAACTATAAATTGATACCTTATGATGTTATTTCTTTGTAAAAATAAGTTTGGACTGATCAGAAGTGATTTTAATTATTGTCTTAAAAAAAACTCACCACAAACCCATCAGATCATTCAGAATAATTTACAAATGAGCTTAAATAATAATTGAAAATTTTGGTTTTTGTCGGCAAATGGTCAAAAATATGATTTCAGCTAATTCAAGTGACAAAAGATTAAGTCCAATTTCAACTTATTTTTCAGTTTTCAATATTTCCAAAAATATTCCAAAAACCCTAAACCCCTAAAGAACAAATAGGCTAAATGGTTGTGCTTTTTAACTAAACCACCTCAAATTCCTAAATTTGTAAACAAGAAAATTCTGTGTGTGAAACAGTTTTATAATTTCCGTAGAAATTGTTATCAGAATGTTATTGAAATTCCTTTATTGTAAATTCAATTTATAATGTATTTTTGTTTATAATATTAGAGTATAATAATAATCTACAATCTTTTATCTTTTGCCATTGTGCATTTTTTGTATTGAGCATAAAATATATTATTTTACGATGTTTTTACAATAATGGTAGTCCTCATAAAAGTGTTTAAAGCACAATGCTTTTTTGCACCAACCACATCGTACAATTGCAATGTTTGTGCACCCTTCTATTTCACAATGTGTTGCACAAGACTTTCTAAAACTGAAATCTATAGGATTATCAAATTTATCTGGTTTTTCATTGACGTAACCGCTTTTATACCAGGAATATTTAAACAAATCTATATATCTCGGTGAAGACAGTTGGTTGTGAACCAATGATTGAAGTTTAATTATATTATTTCTCACATGTAAATTCATATCATGATCCATTAACATTACATTATCAGAAAATGTTCGGACAAAGTTTTTCCAAATACGGAATCCATAGACATCAAGTGGTTGTATTTTTCCTGTGGTTCCAGTTGGAATTTTTTTTATGTTAATAATTTTATTTTGTGGCATTGTTTCTTCTATAACTTTGTCACAATGACCACTCCAAGAATCAAGTAATAGTATTGAGTGATGGCCTACATAGGGATAAAATATTTTTTCCAACCAGACTTTGAAGTGATCTGCAATTAAACGAATTACTAATTAACTGATCAACGATATTACAATGTAAAAATTGTTATTAGTTCCCTTACTTGTTGTTAATTTTCCAGATTTGGATGCTTTTCTGGTCTAAATATGTTTTGTTCTACAATAGGGCCAAACTTGCCACTTGGTTGCTTTAAAACAAGAAATAGCGGTGACAACAGTTGTCCAGTAGCTGATATTAGTGGCTGTATAGTATAACTATGCGTTGTTGCTGAAATTGACAGTACCAGACATTGCACTTGCTTTTCTCCTTCTACTGCTAATGTTCTTCCAGAATGCATTTCTAGCTGAAATCCGCTCTGATCTGTATTATACAAATTTTCGAGTCCAATCCTTGGTATACACATAAATTTTTTTTCGATATTTCCGTCCGCCATATTGGTTCCGCCACTTTGAATTTTCAAAATCTGATAACAGATTTGTAATCAGCGACCTCGAAAACCTCTATATACAAACTTTCTACGAAATATCAGGTATCGAATTACATATTTACAGTTATTTTGTGTTAGGGGTGGTTTACCCCCTTAGGGGTAATATTTATGAAAACACCGAAAGACGTCAACTAAATTTTGTTATTAAGGATGTTTAAACATTTTTTCCAATTTTTTTTTAGTTGGTTTAAACATTTTTATTATAAAATTATGCCAAAAAATATATGTTTTCAACCCCTAAAAAATAGAGGATGCTACCCTTACTCTTCAAATCACCATGAAATACTTGTTCTTTTTGTAAGAAATAACCTCCAATTTGTTTCATTGAAAAATTTTAATTTTAAGCCGAGATATTTAAAAAAAAACGCTTTTTGGGGGTTAACTTTAGGGGAGGTTTTTACCCCTTAAAAGTGAAAATTAGCCGATAAAAAAAATACGTGTCTCTTATTTTTTCATGTTCTACAACATATATGAAAATCATCAAAATCGGTGAGTTCGGGTTGGGTACCTTTCCTTGTCAGTTTTACCCTAACAAAACTGGGGGTTAGTCCGGAATTTACTTAGCTTTGGTTGGCCGCGGAACTGTTTGGTTTTCTGTGCTCAAAATAAATATTCAATATGAGTGAGAGAATATGTGAATGATTGACAAAAACCAAATAAGTGCGCGCAAATAGTGAAAAGTATCACAAAACCATAAGTGCGTAGACAAAAGAAAAAAAAACCGTGAGTGCAAACAACGAGAACATTGATAGAGAATTTTTGAAATTCAAGACGCGCGAGCAAGCATACAAACAGGCCGTGACGTCACTGCAGTCACACAATGGGTGGCACGCGCAAAAACGTTAAAGTGATTTCTCTTCTTCAAGGTAAATTCAGTTTAGTAGATTTTAAATATTGGTGAGCAGAATTTCCAAGATGGAGGCATCGAGTGCGGGCTCGGTGACTCCGCAGTCAACAATTTTCTATAAATGTCATCCAAAAATGGAAGTAAAAACAGTAATATGTATAGTTTGTGAAGAGGCTTATCATGTAAGTGATTTTGCGAAATTAAATGGAGCTGTGAAAATTAGTGGTGTTCTGGGATTATGTCCGGAACATAACCTAGGAGACATAACCTCAAAAGTTGATCCAAATCTGCTGACTAATGGAGCTAAGACAATCATTGCTCAAATTAAATTAGCCTACGTACTTAGACCAAGTGAACAATTGAGTATTGCTGAAGACCGTATTAATGACGACGAGAACAGTTTAACAATAGAAGATAATTTGAGAAGTGAGAATGCCCTATTAAAAGAACTCAATAAAGAACTGATGGAAAAAAATAAGTTATTAAGAGAGTTACTAGATAAGCAAAAAAGTGAAACTAAGATCTCAAAAAATAAGACTTATGCTCAAGTAATTGCAAATGTTATGCCTAACGACAAGCCAAAAAGAATACCAAAAATTATAATTAAGAACAAAGATAGTAAGGAATACTCTAATGATAAAATAAATGATGCTGTTGCCCACTACATCATCAAAGACAAGAGCATACAAGCAAAAAAAGTAATAAAGAAGAAGAACGAAATAATAGTAGATTTACTAACAGAAGACAGTGCAATTAAAGCATATAGTGTGTTGAAGAAAAAACTTGAGTCTAGCTGTGATATCACAAAAGAAAAAATTGAGAATCCAAAAGTAAAGGTAGTTGGAATCGATAATGTTGAAAACCTAGACAACAAAAAAATTGAAGAAGACATAAATGAAAGGAATTTCAGTAAATCTGGTAAGAAGTGTACATTATTGCACTCATACTTTAACTCTAAAACTAATCTACAGTCAGTAATATTAGAAATTCCAGCCGAATTATACCAACAAGTACGAGAAAATAAAAATAGGATGTTTGTGGGTTACCAGAATTGTAAAGTCTATGATTATTGTAATATAAAACCATGTTACAATTGTGGAAGATATGGGTACAATGGTTCTAAGTGTACAAACAATCAAACATGCTTAAAATGCGCAGGTGATCACAAGACAAAAGATTATAAGTAAGGCTATGGGACTGCGAGCGTCTGGAATGTCGTCGGATTCACTAAACTCAATTAACATGCGTATAACGACTAGACAAAAAACTAATGAATAACTCATGGACCAAGACTTTAACCTTGAAGATATATATAGTCTAGAACGTGAAGCAGATGACCTCAGATCACTCAACAAAAGTATATTGAAGAAGCAGAACCTAATTTTGTTCCTTAAATATAAGAAGTTTAAATGCGAACTACGAAAAATTAGAGTACTTTATTAATAGTCTAGTGTTGAAACCAATTATAGTAGTATGTACGGAAACGTGTAATTTGCAACATCCTCAATACTATCAAATACAAGGATACAACAGTTATTATAATGATAGCAAAATCAATAAGGCTGATGGAGTCATGATATATATTAAAAATAATATTCAAGAAACAACTAAAATAGAGGTATTTGACAGGTTGAGTGTTGTGAGTTCCGATACTTTCCTAGCGTCTGGTGAGGCAATCAGAATCTCTGCTATGTACAGGTGCCATGATGTACCGAAGTCCGAATTTATTAACTCCGTAAAAAAAATTTTTATCGCAACAAGTTAATGTAAAAAATCACTGTATTTTCGGTGATTTTAATATTGATATAAGTGATGTAAATTATGATAAAACCAGTTTGGCTGAAAAGACACTAACTCAAGAATTTCTAAATAATTTTTTTGAATATAAGTATATGCCTTTTTTTAGAGGAATCACAAGACCTTCTCAGAACAATGAGAAAGGTACGTATATAGATAATTGTTTCGCCAAAATAAGAAATACTGAGATACAGTCTTTTAAGTTAAATATACCGTTCAATGACCATTATCCACTCTTTATAAGTATTGATAAACTGAAAATAGTAAAAGATAACAATGATTCAACGTGCATCAACTATGGCAAGCTAGCAAGGATAGCAAAAAGAGTTGAGTGGAACTCAGTATTAATGAATTGATAAACATGATCCCAAGCTGTCTTGAAAAAGCAACTAATAGAAGATATACTAATGAAGATAAAAAAAACTTAGTTCCCAAGAAAAAATGGATTACCAATGCAATATTAATATCATGTAGGACCAAAGAGATGTTATATAACATATGGAAAAGGAACCCAACAAATTGGAAACTGAAATTGGATTATAAAAATTATGATAAAATTTTGAGAAAGGTCATTAAAGATGCTAAGTATAAATATGAAAATAATGCTATTAGACAAACAAGTGGCAATTCAAAGCAGCTTTGGAACATAATAAATAATAAATTAGGGAAAAAAAAGAAACAAGGAGTTCAGCTGGATAGTATGATGGTTGGTGAACGGAAAGTAAATGATAAGACTACTATTGCGAAAGCGATGACTGAATACTATTGTAATGTAGGAATAAATCTAAGCAAACAAATTCAAAATATGGACTCTGAACTTTTGAAACTGCCAGATAGAAATAACATCTCGATCTTTATTAATCCGACAAATATGTTTGAGATTCAGAACATAATTATTGCAATGAAAAAGAAATCTGGTGGAGTCGATAATATCAATGCAGTAACTATCAAAACTTTATCTAAATATTTATTAAAACCTCTAGAGTATATATATATATAACTTAAGTATACAACAATCAATATGGCCAAATGTACTAAAGCAAGCGGACATAGTACCTGTATATAAGTCAGGAGATAAGAATTATATGAGTAATTATAGACCAATATCATTTATTTCAAACTTTGCAAAAATTTTTGAAAAAATAATATACTATAGACTATATAGTTTTATCAGCAAGCACAAAATAATTTCAAATAAGCAATTTGGTTTTATGAAAATGAGAGGAACAAAAGATGCTCTTAACTGCCTAACAAATATTATATATAGAAATCTAGATAAAAGTAAACCGATTATGACAGCATTCCTAGACCTAGCAAAAGCCTTTGATACGGTAGATCATAATATACTGTTAGACAAATTAGAGAGATATGGTGTGAGAGGAAAAGCTTTTAAATTGCTGACCAGCTATCTATCTAATAGGAAACAATGTGTTAAAATAAACAACTACAGAAGTGAGTACAAAGAAATTACTATAGGAGTGCCACAAGGAACCATTCTTTGACCCCTATTTTTTATATTATATGTGAATGACCTACTGATAGATATGCAAAAAGACACTATATTATCTTATGCGGATGACACTGTCATCATTTCATGTGATGACACGTGATCTGCCGCTCAGGATAGACTAAACGAATATCTTCGTAAGGTAGCAATATGGCTGAACCTAAATAAACTGTCACTTAATGTAAGCAAAACTGTATATACTGCATACGGCAATTACTGTGATAGTGTGCCTAGCACTCTAAATGTAAAAATTGGCGATAATATTATACAGAGGGTTGATAGTCATAAATATCTAGGCTTAATAATAGACTATAACATGAAATGGAATAAGCACATTAACCACATTGTGAAGACTACGAGATACTTGATTTTTATTTTTGCTAAACTAAAGAAATTTATGAAGAGTAAAACGCTAATGATGTTATACTATGCTTTATTTCAAAGTATTGTAGGCTATGGTATAATTGCCTGGGGTGGTGCTTACAATAATTGCTTAAACCAAATCCAAAATATACAAAAGAAAATACTTCGAATTATTAATAAAAACTGCTGTTTAATTGAGAAACAACCACTACCGATAAGGCAAATGTTTGAACTAGAGTGTATACTATATCATTATAGCGACTTAAGAGATAAATATACAAGTAATGCAAATAAAACACGCAATAAGAATATATCGTTACCAAAAATCTCTAAAACAATAAGCAAAAAAAGCAGCTATTATGTGGCAATAGGGGTTTTTAACTCCATGCCAAATGATCTTAAAAACCTCCAATTAAGCAAAGTCTCTATTAAGAGTAAATTAAAAATGTTCATTGGAAAGAGTTATTTTGGATGTATAAATATTTACGAAATTTTAAGGGAAAAAGGTATGAGGACATGAGAGCAATGAATGCAACATCATGACCCTCTATGGTTATTTTTTTTTTTATTTAGTTCGTAAGTTAGTTTCTAATTATAGTGAGTAAGTTTTTCTGTATGCCATCCCTATGTACAGGCAACTTGTTTGTCTCTATAGGATGCCGATCAAAGGCATGTATGTGGTATTAATAAATAAATAAATAAAAAGAATAGATGAAATCGAACCAACGTACTTTAGGCGAAACGCCAGTGCAGTGCAACGGAACAAAAGAAAATTAATTTTTTTTTAACATCTTTAACAAACAAAATTTGACATTCGATTAAATAACTATTAACACAAGACTGACTCTTTTTACATCAACACTTTTACAAAATTACACGCAGGCAGTTTAACGTATCCTACCAAGCTCATACAAAATCACAGAACAAATTCTCAAACAGACCATACATACAAAACTCACTAAATCACATTGCATTTAGCTTGTGGTCGCTCAGTTTTAGCACAAAAGATTAATTTTCAAAGTTTCATACGTAGAGTGACACTAAGTTTTGCTTTGAGAGAGAGAATTACTTAACATTTTAAACGCAGACACTTAAATTTAAAAGACGCAGTTCAAAATTTTATGACTCTAGTTCAAAACACATTAGAAGGCTTTTACAGACTTACACACATTACACCGTAACTTTCTTTGGACACGAACACACGTAGCAGGACACGTAGGGGTGAGCCTGGTAAAGTACTCAAAATCTGGTCGACAAATAGCACTAGAGTGCACTGGCGAGTAGCTGCCAGAAGTCGAGCCAGGGCCTTGACGAGGCTGCTGTGTAGAGTGTCGGACTCCGGTTTTCACAAGAGAGATCTGGCCTCCTGCACTCAAAATAGCCAACTCTGGTGTTGAGACGCCAATTGAAACCCTATAAACATTTAAAATCGTGTTATTTATTTCATGTGTATTTAGGCTTTAGATAATAATTAATATTATATTTTATCCATTGATCCGAAAAACGCCAAAGGTTTTGTATAGGAAACTCATTTTTGCACACGTTTACTTGCACAAATTTGTGCAAAGCGCATAAATTAATAAGGAACCCATAAGAAAATATTGTTTAAAGTAGAGACGACAAGACCTAATTAAAAGTACATTGGAATTATTTAATTCGAACCAGGTATGGACACACAAGGTGTCTAATCTAACTCTGTTAAACTATTTTTGCTCATAACTACTGATAAAGGAAATTTTGAATAAATTAAAGTAAAATCTAAGGGTTTAAGCTTAGACACACCGTTTACAACCAAAAAGAACGAATAAACATTTATAATAATTGTCAAAAAGTGACAATTGACCTCCGCAAGCGACAATTTTTCAATGCAAGCAGTACTTAGAAAATTGCTTATCGGTTTTATTGCACAAAAAATATTGACTATTAACTAGGAGGGAGTGTAAATGTCAAAGTTATAAAGTTTTACATTATTATTGCAAAGCATAGGAGAATTTTTGAATATAAAGACACGGCTCTGATTAAATAATACAATTTTGAGACCATTTTTTTGCATTATTGAAAGTGAATCTGGACACGAACAATCATATGTTCTATATAATTTAATAATTTATCACAAAATATTAAATTGAATTATTTAAAGGGACAGAGAGTGAGAGTAAAAAGACGGTTTGAAGTACACGAAAGACGATTCGACTCGCACATTTTTGCATCTCTCCCAATATTAAGAGCGAGCATACAGTTAATTTATTAACTACACCCGAAATAAATTATCATTAGTCAAGAAAAAAAGGAAGAGAGAGAAAAGGTATCTGCTTACACAAAACATACCCATGACATCATACTAAGTCAGCATTGTCCTCCTTGATCTTGAGGATGTTTATGAAAGCTAAAGCTGCTGCTGACTGCCAGGAAAGCTGAAAAGAAAGACAAAACAATTTTACACAAAGCAACAGTTCTCGGGTTGCTTGCGAAAGAAATATAACATTCATTTAACGCAAAAAGAAAAACTTATCTGAATCAGCAGGAGAGTTGCAACTGCAACATTGGGAGTAGTCCTAGGCCACGAATTTTCGACCTTTACGGGAATACGGCGACAGCACACACATACACCTTATTTTCAATCAAAGGTCACGACAAAACCACACGCGACGCGGATATTACAAACATACACAACGGGACTAGTCCAGTAAAATTAGCTGTGAAATCGCCCTGCGGTAGAAGTGGCTGCATTTTGGATATTTAGTAAATCGGGGTCGGAAAAGCCGATTCTGAAATTTGCAGCTTCCTAGAATGAGGGGTTCTATGCGAAAACAGCGTGCGAAAGTTATTTTTGCTCATATCTCAAGGTCGGCTTGACCTATGAGAAAATGGCTGGCATCAATGAAAAGAGCGTTAAATTTTGCATTGGAAACGATTTTTTAATCGATTCCGATGAGCGCAAAGTTCCGAAATAATTAATGAAAAAGAAATTTGCTTGGTGTAGAGTCAGGGGAGGGGAGTGAGCAGACGACATGGCCGCGGCCTCTCTCTCCGCGCGCAGCGGCGGGACGGCGGGAACCGAGCCNAAGCTGAAAAGAAAGACAAAACAATTTTACACAAAGCAACAGTTCTCGGGTTGCTTGCAAAAGAAATATAATATTCATTTAACGCAAAAAGAAAGACTTATCTGAACAGCAGGAGAGTTGCAACTGCAACATTGGGAGTAGTCCTGGGCCACGAATTTTCGACCTATACAGGAATACGGCGACAGCACATACATATACCTTTTTAATCAAATGACACGACAAAACCACACGCAACGCGAATATTACAAAACTTTCAGCAACAATTCGACGAATAAACATACACGACGGGACGCGAGACAACAGCTGACGTACGCAAGCAGACT
>QLSS01000359.1:49157-69538 GCA_024372645.1 Trichomalopsis sarcophagae | reverse complement strand
GCGTTTGAATGCGTCATGCGAAAATATCATTTTTGATTTCGCGGCGACACCCGGAAAACTTATTGTATGAACTTTTTATTAATATTATCGAAATTAGCTATATAATTATCAAGTATGTATAGTTAATTATGAATTAAATAAGTAATAAATGATCTCAACAATATAGCTATCCAATGAGCGGAAAAATGACATTACCTTGCATCCCAAATTTGATTTAATCGTTGCACCAATGACGCTGAAAAAATGAAATAGTCATATTTCATATAACTTTTGTATGCGCGGAAGCGATTTCTTTAGTTTCAGTTACCCATAGTACATTACGATACAAGTGTCGTATGAGGCACATTCTGGCACGGCAAGGTTACGCCGTGCTGGAAAGTGAACATACGACTCGAGTATCGTACAATATTTTATAGCACTGCTTGATTAAATCTGCCAAGTCATGCAATTCGTGGCGTAAGTAGCCCTTTCTGGCAGCGGGAGGTTAGCGCACGAGCGTAGAGAGTGCGGTATACACAGTTCCAGAAAGAGCTACTTACGACATGGATTTGCATGCCTTAAATCCGCATTTAAGTCACCCAGTGCTATAAAAATTATTATTTGAATTTGTGTTTTTTTTTACCTATAAGTAAATTATTGTTGAAAATATTTTTTTCTTCAAGTGATATACCCCCCAATCGATTCAGTACCAACATACCGACATCGTCATTTCTTTCAGAAGCAACATTCAAAAGATTCTGATAGGTATACGCGCGTTTTAAGTAGCTAACTTTTTTATGAGAAGGATCTAATACTTCATTGCAAATAAAGCAATATTAGTCAAACTTATAGTCATCTGAAACACTTGCTATTGACGATGACGGCAATGAAAATGAGAAATTTTTTGCTGGCGGAGATGGTAATGAGGAATCCCTTTTTCTTTTACTTGTCTTCTGCGGTATTGCCGAATAGCGCTTTCTACAAATTTCATGAAAGCTTACACTCTCTTTTCCTATCCATTGTTTGAACTTTTCATCCTCTCTGCTTTTACTTTTATTTATAAAAGTTTCTAGACCTTTACTACGAACTTGAACGATATCATCTGTATCAAACACAGAGCAAAAAATAAATAAGTTTGTATATATAACTTTGTATAAAAACTTTGTATAACTTTAAATTAACATTTTTATCTTTCTATTATTTACCCGTTGTGTTGTGTAATACCCACATTTAAAAATGGTATCCCAATTACTGAAAAAAAAATGGTAAAACTAAGAAAAAATTTTTTGATTCTAGTAAATCAATTACTACAATAGTACTTAGAAAATATTTACTAGAATTTTAACAACCCATTTTGCGAAATATAAGAAATATTTACTAAAATATAACCAGTTATTTGCTATGGATAATGAACAAATGAAAACCGTTATCTATATTACAATAAATATTTATAAAATTTAGTAACAATTTTTTTAAATTAAAATGGGCCAATTCTATTTTAAGATAATCTTATTCAAAATCAAAGTTTCATTTCCTTGAAAGTAGAAACGCATTTAATATATAAAAATAATTAGTACATTTTATACCCATTATTGTGGTAAATATTTGTTTATTTGCCCAAAACTATTATTTAATTTAAATTACCCTTCTTTCTTTCTAAAAAATATTTCCTAAAAGATAATTGACTAACGATGCACTCAGAAAAAAATATTTAGCTAAATTAACTATAATTTACTTGCAATGAGTAAATATTTTTTGTAATACATACAAAATGAAATTATTTAAATAAAAGAATTTTTAAAGCATTTTATAGCATTCTCAAATTTTTCTTACTTAATGTATTTATTTAATATTAAACATCAAATGGTGATCAAATATTTAAAGCAAATTATTTTTTAAGTAAATGTTTGGTAACAACTATTAAATATTTTTTGGATGAAAAAATTTTACATCATTGGCTTTTTCTGACATTTACTAACATTTATTATTTTTCAAGTAAATAATTTCTTTATTTTAATAAGGCTAACTCAATTAAGTAAACAATTCACAAACTATTTAAAATAACATTTATCAACATGTATTTTGTACTAAATACAATATTGCAACTAACAAATATTTGTTCGGTTATAAGAAATGTTTTTCAGTGTATAGAAAAGGTGCAAGTATCTTTTTAATTTCAATAATTTAAAAACTGCATTGCAGTAAATGACTTATAATTGTTGCAAAGCATATTGTAGCAAATATATTGTATGGATCACACGATATTTTTTCTAAAAGAAGCAAATATATTTAGTAATAATTCTCTATATCCTTGAGAAACCATTTTTTTTAATTTGAAAAAATTGTTGAATCACATGTAAGAAATATTTACTTAAAAATAAGAAATATAGAAAAAGATGATTCAAAATAATATTGGTCAAATAAGATAATATTGTAGAAGAACTATCAAAGATTTTACTGAAAATAAGAAATGATTTGTTTGTATTGAGTCATTACGAAGATATTTTTTAAATCTTTAATTTTTAATAGTTTATAAAGTAGTCTATAAATTTAGAACATTTGAATTAAATAAATGATTCACTAAACAGTTGATACTGTATTTTAATAATAGTATTCAAATAAACGATTTATTTAACTCTAACAAACTGCATTGCAGTAAATGACTTATAATCGTTGCAAAGCATAGTGTAGCAAATATATTGTATGGATCACATGATACTTTTTCAAAAACAAGCCAATATATTTAGTAAACATGCGTTAGATCCTTGAGAAACAATATTTTTAATTAAAAAAATTTTGAATTACATTTAAGAAATATTTACTTAAAAAATAATAAATATGAAAAAAGATTATTTGAAATAATAGACGTCAAATAAGATAATATTTTATAAGAACTATCAAAGATTTTGCTGAAAAGAAGAAATGGTTTGTTTGGACTGAATCATTAAGAAGATATTTTTCAAATCTTTATATTTCAATAAACGCTTTGTAGGTTATAAATTCAGAATATTTGAACTAAATAAATAATTTACCTAATAGTTGATGCTGTATTTTAATAAATTAGGATTTCGTATTCAAATAAACGATTTATTTGATTTTAACAAACAATGTGGAATTTAAGTAAATGATTACTTAAATATCAGAAAATATGATCATATATATTGAATTTAAAATAATATTTACTAAAACGTACATTATTATGCATACTAAAAATAAATATTTACTCAAATGTAGGAAATTGATTTTTTAACAAACTCATTTATTTGGTTTTAAGAAATTTTTTTTTCAGTTAATATTTTCATAAATTATTCACAAGATTAATTTTAATACGAAGAATTGTATGTACATGCTACTTGTGATTACCTTTACTTCCTTAAAAAAATAGGTCTAACAAAAAAATTTTATTTAAGTAATTTACAAAGTTTTCTGGGTGTCGCCGCGAAATCAAAAATGATATTTTAGCATGACGCATTCAAACGCGGCTCGGTTCCTGCCGTCCCGCCACTGCGCGCGGAGAGAGCGGCGGCGGCCATGTCGTCTGCACACTCCCCTTCCCTGCCTCTACACCAAGCAAATTTCTTTTTCATTAATTATTTCGGAACTTTGCGCTCATCGGAATCGATTAAAAAATCGTTTCCAATTCAAAATTTAACGCTCTTTCTATTGATGCCAGCCATTTTCTCATAGGTCAAGCCGACCTTGAGATATGCGCAAAAATAACTTTCGCACGCTGTTTTCGCATAGAACCCCTCATTCTAGGATGCTGCAAATTTCAGAATCGGCTTTTCCGACCCCGATTTACTAAATATCCAAAATGCAGCCACTTCTACCGCAGGGCGATTTCACAGCTAATTTTACTGGACTAGACGCGAGACAACAACTGACGTACGCAAGCAGACTCGACTAGGGAGTTTGACTATAGCGCGAAGTCATCATTTTTGGGGCATTAACGTGAAACAACATAGACAATCAGATTATTAAAATCATTGCTACTACATTCAAAGGCAATTAACGAATATAAAGACGTGTTTACCGAAACTTTCTCGCGGTTCATTATTTTGGAAACTTAATATAATTCATCGTGTGCATAAATTAAATTAAAATTAACATTAGAATATTACGTGACAATTCGGAACAAATAAAACAATAATTTCTCTTTTTAAATACAATAAACATAAACAATTTTCGTGTGCAAATTGGACAGCAACTATTATTTAAATATTTAATATTAAAATCAAGTTTAAATCGATACCCGAAAATCCTTTTACGCAGTTTGCTGTGATTATTTATCTCGCGTATTTAGTTTAACAATTCAATTAAACTAACTACACAAATCAACTAATAGGTTGAAATTTTTGGTGTAAATAACGAAACCAGTGCCCCTTGTGAACCCAATAAACAAAACAGTATTTATTTTGGTTTGAGAATATATATATTTTTTTTAGCTGAACCTTGGGAAAGCAAACATTTCTTTCTTTCTCTTTCCAAAAGTGTCCACAATTTGACGACTCTTGTCGGGCAAACCCAATTGACCTTGTTATTATTATCATTTATTACCGATTATTAAGTTACCATTACAATTTTTTTTTTTTTGCAAATTCCCCCTACCATATTTTTAATTTGCCACGCATAAGTAAACTCACTTCACTTAAATCGACGTATATTTTATACAATAAGGACCACTCGTATTTGAGATCACAAAATTCTCGGGCATAGGTAAATATGAATTGAATTGATTAGAAGAGAACAAGATTAAGGAAAAGAACCAAGAGAATATCATCACAGAATTTTTCACAAGTATTTATTTTATTTCTTAAAATAATTCAGAGGACCAGATAGGATTGCAAACACAGTGGGCGACGATCCAGCAGCAGATTTGGCTACAACCATGGCCAACAGTTTTATGCTCATGAGTTGCGTGAGTGGGATACCAAGCTTCGACGGAAAACACGGCAAACTAAGGGACTACGTACAAGACTTGAAGAATGCGAATGAGTTAGTGACTGAAGCCATACGACCACAATTCATGAGGAACGTGTTGCAAAGAATAACCCGAGCAGCGAAGAAGAGTCTTAACAATAGGACAATAACCACGGTGGAAGATTTAATCAAACACTTAAAAGAGAGATTTCGTCCAGGCAGAGACTTCAGCTATTATAATACACGCATCCAGACGGTCAGAATGAGACAAGGCGACACCATAGGAGATTTTTATGACGAATTAAATGTTTTATTAAGCATTGCCAGAAATGCTTTAAAAGAAGAGAAGGGAGAAGAAAAACTAGACAAAATGATGGAGCCACTAGAAATGCTAGCAGTTGATATCTACATAAAAGGGCTGCAAATCTATCAGAGCGAGTAGACATGATTAAACCCAAAGACCTACGAGCAGCATATGAGGAGGCCATGCGACTAGAAAGACGCATGCAAGCAAGAATTATACCAGACTCAAGACCGCGAAGGTGGATACAATAATAGAGGAGATGATGGATATCGCAGCCAGAATAGATATGATGATAGAAATTACCGAGGAGACAATTACGTAGGATACATTGACGAGCAAGAAGACTCGTAGGATACGTCAATGAGCCTGAACAGAGAGGACCTCCAAATAACCAAGGAAGAAATAACTATAACGATTATCAAAGAGACCATAACAACTATAATAATTATAGCAGAGGAGGATACCAACGAGGGTATAATATAATATAATATAATAACCGATGAGGAGGAAGCAACTGGTCATCCTGGAATAAGAATAACGGTCAAGGCAACCAAAGGCAGATTTTTAACCACGAAAATGGGCGTCGCGAAGATTATCAACCCAGTGGTCCAGACAGACGAGAGAATTATAATAATTATCCAAATAATTGGAGGGGCGGCAACGGAAGAAACTACCAACAAAATGAAAACGAAAGAGATAGTTTAAACTCTCAAGTGGCTATCGTCATGGAGACAGAATGACGAGCCAGGAACAAAACCAGAGCCAGAGACATCAGCAGGACACCGACCAGCAGAGATATCAGCAACAAATGCAGAATTACAATCAGGGCAGGCAGAACCCAAATCAGAACAACCAAGGACAACAGAGAGCACCAGTGATGACAATCCTAACAAGGCAACAGGACTCTCGAGAATGTCGTCAGCCAACTGCACGGGACCTGAAGAGTTTAATTGGGAAAATGATGAACCAACAGCAGTAAGGATACGTATACCAGAAGGAACTAGTAAACCATGGATAACCTTCATGATAGGTAATGGCGCAACCGTAAATTTAATTAAACTAAACCTCATAGATGACAACGTGCCAGTGAATATGCAAGATGTAAGATGGCTTGGAGGAATAACCGCAGAAACAGTACCAACGCTTGGATCAGTTTGTTTACTTATCAAAAATACACCTGTAAAATTCCACATAGTGAGAGACGACTTTCCAAACACCACACGATGGATTACTAGGAAGAAATTTCCTAAAGAAGGAAGAAGCCGTAATCTCTTATCACAACTATGATCTAATGGTGAGCGGTGACGTGACGCATCCAATACCGTTTTTGGGACTAGAAAAATAGTATAAAAAGCAAAAAGATAGATCACACAACCCTTACAAATCAAGCAATGTACTACAAGTTAAAGACAAAGAAAACAATGAAGAAACATATACTATGGACACCTCGAAAAATCAGAGTGTGCCAGCAAAAACGAAGCATGTCATAAAAGCCAGAACGCGACAAATCGTCAGAATCAATTTAATCAAAAGTGAATTGAAAGAAGGATACATACCCAGAATCGGCGTAGGAAACAAACCGTATTTTTGGGAGAAGGAGTAGTAATCAACGACAACAACACATGCAAAATGCTAACAATAAATACGAACGAACACGATGTCACCATAGAAGTTGATGCCAAAGAACTCATACCATTCGAGACTGAACCAGAATTTTTAGAAGAGGCAGATAGTGATTTTAACGGCGAGATTATAGTCGATAAAATTAAACGATTAGAGAAGATAAAAGCCATTCGAAGAAGCCACCTGAATAAAGAAGAATTAAAAATTGTAGATCGTATTATAGATGACTATTTAGACAGATTTCTATTGCCTGGAGACAAATTACCATGCACAGACATGATTCAGCATCATATCCATTTAGAAGACGATATACCAATAAACACAAAACAATATGGGCATCCACCGAAACACAAGCAAGTGGTTAGAGAAAGTGTAGAAAAGAAGTTACGAGACAGAATCATCAGAGAATCAAATTCGCCATGCAACTCGCCAATATGGATAGTACCCAAAAAGCCCGACAGTCACGGAAACCCAAGATCGAGAATGGTGATTGATTTCCGAGAACTCAACAAAAAGACGATCAGAGATGATTACCCTCTACACAACATCGCTGATATAATGGATCAATTGGGAGGAGCCACATACTTTTCCATTTTTGATCTTGCAAGTGGTTTTCAACAAATACCAATGGCCCCAGAAGATTGTTACAAGACAGCTTTCACGATCATAAATGGACACTACGAATATACTAGAATGCCTTAAGGAGATTAGAGAAAGACTGATGGAGAAAGCACTCAGAGGTTTGCAGAACATAGAAATGCTAGTTTACTTAAACGACATAATCGTATATAGTAAAGATCTTCAAGAACATAAACGAAGAATTAGAAACTTGATGGAGAGACTCAGATATGCGAAATTAGTATTACAACCAGATAAAATAGAGTTCTTTAGAAGAGAAGTTGGATTCCTGGGACACATCATAAGCGCCAAAGGCATAGAGCCAAACCCAGAAAAGGTTTGGTTACTACAGAAAATACATAAAAGACTTTGCAAAAATCGCGAAACCTCTCAACGACTTATTAAAGAAAAATTTGAATGGACAGAAGAGTGTGAAAACAGTTATCAGCAATTAAAAGAATGTTTGATGAAAGAACCAATTCTACAATTTCCAGACTTTGATAAAGAATTTACATTAACTACAGATGCTTCTGATTACGCCATCAGTGCTGTACTCAGTCAAGAGAAAGACGGATTTGATCACAGAAAAAGAGTGCCTTGCAGTATTATATGTCTAGCACCAATTTAGACCATATTTGTTATGTAGAATATTCACGCTAATGAGCGATCACGAACCACTGAGCTGGATGCATTGCAGAAAAGATCCAGGACAAAGATTAATGAGATGAATGTTCAGATTCACCGGATACGAATATACCTTTAAATATAAACCCGGCAAATTAAATAAAAACGCTGATGCGCTATCACGAAACCCGCCAAAGATGACTGAGGAAGAAATTAACAATCTACCTAGTATCAAAGTGATGGTCATAGAAGAGAAACAAAAGAAACAAGAAAAATCATCAGCAAGCGCCACAATGTCATCCAAGGCAACAATACAACCACGAAACAGAATACAATCAGCAGGTGACATAACAAATAAGCCCAGGAAGAGGGAGACCAATAGACTCCAAAACTAATAAAGAAGCACCTAAGTTGGACCACAGCGTAATAGCACAAAGAACTAGAGCAAAACGTACGCAAACACAAAGTCCAGTAGGGCAGTACATCAAGCAGGGCGCAATACCAAAATTACCCAAAACGGCCATTTTGGGAAAGAAAACAAAAACAGAAAAGACAGCAGAGACTGAAGCATCAACACCTAAAGCCACTACCGTAAAACAAAGAGAAATTCCCGAAAGTTCAAGCGATGCAGATTCAGATACATCGATGACAGTCAACCCATCCAGAAGAACTTGGCTTTCATCCACAGCCAATGAAGACAATGATTTGGACAAACCTCCAATACCTGATCCCAGGTATAGTGGATTGCGACAAGAAGACTCGGAGACAACAGAAGGAGAAACACAAGACGAAGAAGTGTTTTCTTCAGGAGAGAGCTAAAACAAGACCATAAGCAACATCGCCATAGAAGTGAGAGCAGTAGAATCATCTCAAAACGAAGAGAATACCGAAGAAGAATCTATAGATAACCTATCGATCAAAACAACCTTGACGAGAGAGAAGAAGTAGAAGAAGCAAGTAAAAGGTTTGAATAAAGCTTGAAAAGATATGAAATGGATAGAAGTACCAATATAACTGAATCAGACACGGAAATAGAAATGCAAATGAAGATACCCTCGCACTTCTCAGATGATGACCATGTACCAGATGAATTGCGCGAAGCAATTTACACATCAGATCCACGATTTTACACGGACGAAGAAGCGGATGTGGACGATGTACTGAGAAAGAGTGTTCAAAAATTAATAAAACGAGCACAACGTAAACTACAAGAAACATAAAACAAAGATGATACAGGGAACGAATCAGACGTTGAAAGTGTAACTGACATAATAAGACCACCACCAAAAAGAACGCTCTCGGTGACGCCAACAATAAATAGCGACAGTCCTACAGCCAACAGTACGCCGAGAGGTAAAATCAGAAGTCGAAGGAAATTAGGAGTGCTAAGTGAAATAGAAGCAGAAGAAGGATCAATAATATATATATATATATATATATATATATATATATATATAATTCTCAAAACCTGAAGTGACAATGCCTTTCCTCTTGCCCACCACACCAGACGTGGAGCCACTAAACAAAAACTACACTGCTGCAAGAAACGACCATGAATCAGAGGATGCCGTGACACACATAACCAAGGAATTCAAGAAAATTCCTCACAATATAATCACCATAAGAGAATGCCTCACACACAAAAGAGACAACATTGTTCATTTCCTATCAGCAGACTGTGACAACACGTGGTCTGTGACTAAACTACTATAGAGATTGGAGCCATAGACTTAATTAAAATCAAAAGTAGAAAGCCAAAAATAAGACAAGTACTAATTACGCCATTTAGAAAGCACCACATATTTACAGTAATAATAAAAGACAGATACTTCAACGTAATCAAAATGGAAGACTTAAACAAGGCGCTTCAGAACTTAAAAGAAACACTCGTCAACAAAAGAATCAAAAGTTTCCGAGTGGCAAGAAAAGGGGATATATTAGACCAATTAGACTCACCATCCACGTTAGAGATGATTTACAAACATTTTCACCAAAGTGGAATAAGAGTGACAATGTGTTACGGCAAAGCAGAAGTACCAACTGAGAAACACAGAAAATAAATAATCAGCCACCTTCACGATAGCCTGACAGGAGGACACAAGGGAATCAATCAAACTTACCAAAAAATAAGGGAACGATATTATTGGCCAGGAATGAGGAATGATGTTCAGGACTATATACGAAGATGCGCAAGCTGTCAAGAGCAGAAAATAGAGAGATTCAAGACAAGAGAGCCAATGTTAATCACAGATACTCCAATAGAAGCATTTGACAAAGTTTCAATTGACACAGTTGAAAAGCTAAAAGTGACTCCAAGAGGTAACTGTCACCTCTTAACAATGTAATGTACTTTAACGAAATATCTGATAGCCATACCCATCAAGAACCTTAATGCTACCACAATAGCTGATGCACTAGCAAAGTATCTCATTTGCCAGTTTGGAGCACCAAGAGCCATACTCTCAGATAGAGGCACCAGTTTCCTCTCCAAAATAGTCGAATCGCTCCTCAAATTGTTCAAAATTAATCATCTTACCACTTCAGAATACAGACCGCAAACAAATGGGTCGTTAGAAAGAAGCCACGCCATACTTATAGAATTTATTAGAATATACTCCGAAAGATACGACGATTGGGACCACTTAACTCCATTTGCGACGTTTACCTATAACACTAGCGTGCACGCAGCCACTAACTTCACCCAATTCGAACTAGTGTACGGACGAATAGTGCATTTGCCGTCGAGAATACCGTCTGACGAAAAATTGGAAACATATAATGTTTACATGCCTGACTTAGTATTAAGGTTAGAAGAAATGAAAATCTTAGCAGGCGAGACCCAAATTGCGAACAAAGTTAAAGCAAAAGAGAGATACGATAAAAAAAACCATTTAAAGGTAAGGTAGGCGGATATGCGAGATTAATTAATGAACCCCGTGTAGGCAAATTTGACTCTTACAGGAATAAACCATTGAGAATAGTTGAATTTTTAGGCAGGAAAAATGTAATTGTAGAATACCCCAACGGAAAGCGCATACGAAAACATATAGATAAGTTAAAAGCAGTAGAAAATAAGTCCGATAATGATAATTCAGACCCTCTGAACTAATATACAACCATGTTACAGGATGAAAGTCTGAGAACTAATAATAATAATGCTTAATCTACTCAACGTGAGGAACTGCGAACATGCGTACCAAATAGAACCCCTAAACCCTAACCCCGCTATATATTTTGAAAAATTGGACGTCATAGGAATCAAGAAGGCAACGTGGAAGGTGAACATCTACATCGACGTGGAGGACTTCATGCAAATGCACAATACAACGAATTCATACAAAGAAGTATTCCATACCTGCAAAACCATAATGGAAGAAAGGAAATGCAGACACGCCTTAGCCATCGACCTATTGGAAATAAAGGAGCAAGAACTAGCCAGGATTCAAAAGACAATACAAGAGACCATAGCGAATTTAGGACACATCCAATACCCTACTGCATGATGCCCAAGAACCATTAGAACAAAAAGACTAGTACCCCTAGGCATAATTGGAAATATAAGCAGCAGCTTATTTGGACTAGTAACCAATGACGAAATGGACAACATAAACAGCAACATAGATCAACTCTTCCAGGACCAAACAAAATTGGTACACCTATTGGACCAAAATTCCCATATAATTTCAGTAAAATTTGAAGAGTTATACAACATAACCAGCAACCACCAAAAAGTTCTGGAAGGATTCGAAAAAGCATTAATGAAAGCAATGAAAACAATATTCAAAGAAAAAGACGAAATGAAATACCAAGTCGAAATAGTAATATACGTAAAACGATTAGAATCAACATTGGACCATGTCATCAAAAGCAATGGCAAATTATTAGCAATCCTACAGAAAATAAAGGAACGAAGAATGCACCCAGATCTGATGAAAGACGACTTGCTTCACCAAGTGAACATGGATATAAAAAGAGTGAGTCAAAACCTAGAACTCCCAACACCACCAGAACACATGAGAGCAGATGAACTAGCAAAAATTTCAAGAATCGATACCATACACCAAAATGGACGAACATTAGCTGTACTGTACCTACCTCTAGTAGACCGCATGTACCTACCTTTAGTAGACCGCATGCCCTACCAATTATACAGGATGCACCCAATCAATGTACCGCAAAACATAAAAAATAAAACCATAGGACAAGCCTTCATAAAACCATCTCATGACTACATTGCCATCAGCTATGACCACGGCAAATATATAAAATTTAATGAGAATCAAAGAAGATTTTGCATCACAACCCATTACGCTGAAATATGCCCAATGCTAGGAGCTCTCAGAAATGTACCAGAATCGGAAGACTGCGAAATAAGCCTACTCTTGAACCCTAATCAGAGAGCTATCACCTTTTGTGACATACGGTACAGAATAAACAGGCAAACCCAGTGGACGCACCTGAAATATGACAACTCATGGCTTTATTCCACAATTCAATCAGACACTCTGAACATCATATGCCAAAATAAATATGAAAAAAGAATCACATTAAAAGAACTAGGAATCGTACACATAGCACCAGAATGCATAGGTAGAACTGCACAAGCGACCATAACCGGAGAAGTAACCAGGAATGCCGAATTCTCATATTTATATAAACCAGAGATAGATCTAAAAAAATAGCCGACATTTACCCATTATTTAGCCAAGAGGACACCAACATTGAAACTCATAGCTCAAAGACAATAGAGATATTAGGACCCAAAATGGCTACCAGTGACGGAAGACCACTACATGAGATAGTAATCAAATTGAAAGAAATAGGCGAACACAAGAGGCAAAATTACAATACCAGCAACATGCTATACGGAAGTATGACCGTACAAGCCTTAATAATAGCAATAATAATGATCATCATCATAAAAATAAAATGTCTCAGAAAATGTCACTGCTGCAAAATCAAGAAACATATTAACCCATTGCCCAATGCAGATAAGAGACCCAAAGTAAATATTAAGAAACGAAAATTTGAGAGAGATGACGAGGAGTTCGAACTCAAAGACATTCTAATTGACCATGAGAACCCAACTACCCCACCATTAGACCGCGAAACCCTTAGTAGAAGAGTGCCAGCGGGCACAAAGAAATTATTATTACCCAAACAAGAAGCAGAATGCTCATAAATATACAACCAGAACTTTTACAATTACAGGAAGCTTGTACATAGCAAAGAAACACACAATTATATATGACTATTAAGACCAATATATTACATATTTACAGAAAAGGAAGAACGCAGAATGGAATTCAGACCAAGATCGACCATATCAATGTTTTGCGACTCGGACATACCACTATCGAACATTATAAAAGAATTTGAAAAAATAGGAGAACTCCAGGAAGCACACGTAGAGAGACACAGATATGAGAGAGAAAACAAGAAAATTTCTCTAACATTCAATTCAGAAAGAGCATATCGACGGCTGACTGGAGGATCACCGTATCTCAGCCGCGGCTTCGAGAACGCCGTATCTCAGCCGCGGCTTCGATAACGCCGTATCCCGGCGGTGGCTTCGGGTTCGCCGTATCTCAGCCGAGGCTTCGAGAACGCCGTATCTCAGCCGCGGCTTCGAGAACGCCGTATCCCGGCGGTGGCTTCGGGATCGCCGTATCTCAGCCGAGGCTTCGGAAACGCCATATCTGAGCCGCAGCTTCGGAAACGCCGTATCTCGGACGCGATTTTTTTTCCTCAAATTTTGTAGTGGCATCACTGCGCAAATTTTAAATATGACGTAAAAATTTGTTAAATTTGCGTCAAAAATTCTGAAAAAAATCAGAATTACTTATTTGATTTATTATTTAACATTAACTACACTGTAAGTATAAATAATGTAGAAATTCGAGTAGAAAAACTTTTCATTTTCAAAGTGAGCGCGCGTTGCGTGGACAACGAGTTCAGTACACGAGTTCACCAGACTGCGGTAAAGTAGATATTCATCGTCGGCGTGCGAATGCGCCATTATACCGTCACAGCTGTTATGTTGTGTTCCACGTTCTTATTTTCGATTTGATCTAACCGCCAGCCGAATGCCGATTGGCGGATGAGGACGAATCGAGCAGCAAGTAAGTTCAAGAAAAATAACAATACAGATATATTAGCAATGAAAATCGTTCTATGAGAAGTTCAAACTTGTGATTTTATATTAGTTATGTTGAAATTTAACGAATCAATTCATCTTTTAGCTACGGGATACGGACTTGTAAGAGGATATAAAGAACCTGCCACAATGGAAGACAAGCCAAATGACATTGATCACTTAGTATTTGTAGTTCATGGAATTGGTCAAAAAAGATATACAGGCAAAATAATTCGCAATACTTCGTTGTTAGTACTTGTTTTTTTTTAAATATTTCTAAAACATGATAGTTAATTTTTTATAACCGTGAAATTACACGTTTACGTTAACGTTACGACGTTTTTTTTCAAAATATGGACCTTCGGCTTGCAGACTAGTATCCAGATACTCATAATTGAATTTTCAATGCAATACTGAAAGTTTAAAATTTAGCTATAGATTTAAATGAGCTATATCTTTTGACTGGCTTGTAGTATACAGCTGAAAATTTATACGACATGCCTGTGAGTGTCAACAACATGATCTTTAGAATCTGGATACTAGTCTGCAAGCCGAAGGTCCATATTTTGAAAGAAAAACGTCGTAACGTTAACGTAAACGTATAATTTCACGGTTTCAAAAAAATAACTATCATGTTTTAGAAATATTTCAAAAAAACAAGTACTAACAACGAAGTATTGCTAATTATTTTGCCTGTATCTCTTTCTTGACCAATTCCATGAACTACAAATACTAAGTGATCAATGTCATTTGGCTTGTCTTCCATTGTGGCAGGTTCTTTATATCCTCTTACAAGTCCGTATCCCGTAGCTAAAAGATGAATTGATTCGTTAAATTTCAACATAACTAATATAAAATCACAAGTTTGAACTTCTCATAGAACGATTTTCATTGCTAATATATCTGTATTGTTATTTTTCTTGAACTTACTTGCTGCTCGATTCGTCCTCATCCGCCAATCGGCATTCGGCTGGCGGCTAGATCAAATCGAAAATAAGAACGTGCAACACAACATAACAGCTGTGAAGGGTATAATGGCGCATTCGCACGCCGACGATGAATATCTACTTTACTACCGTCTGGTGAACTCGTGTACTGAACTCGTTGTCCACGCAACGCGCGCTCACTTTGAAAATGAAAAGTTTTTCTACTCGAATTTCTACATTATCTATACGTACAGTGTAGTTAATGTCAAATAATAAATCAAATAAGTAATTTTGATTTTTTTCAGAATTTTTGACGCAAATTTTAAAAATTTTTACGTCATATTTAAAATTTGCGCAGTGCAGCCACTACAAAATTTGAGGAAAAAAAATCGCGTCCGAGATATGGCGTTTCCGAAGCTGCGGCTCAGATACGGCGATCCCGAAGCCACCGCCGGGATACGGCGTTCTCGAAGCTGCGGCTGAGATACGGTGATCTTCCAGTCAGTCGTCGATATGAACTCAGATCTCTACTATCAAAACAAAACAAGCTAAAGAGAAATAACCGAAGGACAACACCATATCAAACAGCAGAAGCAACTACCAGTGCCAGAGCAGAAACAAGAGAACTGATGGACCTCACCCCAAAGGAACCAATAATTAGGTCCACAGTACACGTAGTCAACCAAGAGACACCAACACGACCAATAAGAAACCGACTATTTTGCCTACTTCCTTGGGAAGGAAACGACAGAGAGAAAGACGAAATGTTCTTCAGACATTTCGCTCAGTTCGGGACATTGGCCTACTATGAAACAGTCAGAGATAAAAAAAGGACGTTTATCGTACGGATACGTCCAGTACATCACCGAAGAAGAAGCTGAACAATCAAGGACCCAGAGTGACGAAATTTACAAAGCAACAAGTGCAGAACCACGCACATTACCACGTGCAGCACAAGGACACGTAAACCCTAAGTACCATGAAAATGATAAGCGCGGAAATATACAGCCTGCATGAGATAACATGCAAGAAACAGCTAGCATGGACCCAAGACCAAACCAATAAGGACCCACTAGAAAAATTACAGCCACTACAAGCAACAATCTTAGAACTAAAGGAGAAAATACCCAACTTAGAAAACCAAAAACAGGACAACAGAAGCAGCCCAATTGCAGGAAAATCCAATGATGACCACAATGTAAATACCCAGACCCGTACCAACACCCAGACCCCAGAAATTGCCCTCCCTGCTAATGACAAAACTGATGATACTGATGAGACAATCACTACTAACGAGACTACTTCGTACTCGGACGGCGACGCCGCGCAGCTTGACGATAGTACTCAACATAACAGGACCAAAATTAACAACAGCAGCTTCCAACTCCAATACAACTCCCAAGACCACGTGGAACCGCTAAAAATAAACTTAACATACCCTTATACAGTAGAAGCAATATATAGAGGAACCACAATCGACGCAAATACACTATTCCGACAACACGGACCGTGCAGCACAGAACATTACACGACTGAAGCTGACAGGACGTACGCGCCAAACTGGGCTTACAAAGGACGACAAAGGACCAAACAAGAGACAAAGACGCAAACCGAGACAGAACAGCAACAGTGATCGAACGAACACGCACAACAGCCGGACGCACAGTAGACCCAGGAAACAATACAAAATTATACATAATCGCACCACCTGACACGACGCAAGAGGACTTCAGGACAGATTTTATGAAATTTGGAGAGACAGCACATATAGCTTTGACAGACGGAAAAACGACAAGAAAATAGGATATATAATCTATAAGAACAAAATAAACGCAATCGACGCCAGACTAAACGGACCACAAAAATACAAAATAGATTGGAAATTAACACCAAGGACCAGTGAAACACAGTTACATTTTGAATGCGGGGACCAAGTACCACTACAGGTTTACACAGACCATGTACACAGCTGTACCATGACCACACTACGACGAAGACTACAGATCGAAAAAGGGACCACAACAGCGCCAATACAACGAGACGGACCAACACCACAACCAAGCACCAGCAGACAAGCAGACGAAAGCGAAGGAGCCACCTCGACCAGAGCCACAACAGTACCAATGGCAGCACATCAAGCCTTACACGTAGACCACCATTCGTCAAGCAAGGAGGAGATCAACGAAGCGGAAGTGGCCAGACAAATACAACAACTGACAACATAGAGACCAACATGAACCGAAACCAAGAAGAGGAGACGACAGATTACCACGATCGACTACATAACGAGATGCGACGGGAAGTAGATAAAATAGATTTTAAGCAAATTTTAAACATTAGTTTTTAATGACGACACTGCGACACTAGTTTTAAGTTAAATTTAAGGGACCAACACGTGCCATAATTGTTTTGTCGTCGACAAAGAAATGTAAAATGGACCAAATTACCATTAATGTAATTAAAGGAAATATAATATAGTTTTGAAATGTCTTTTATATACAATGAAACAGGACCTTATTACTTACCAATTCAACCTCATCCAAACAACATACTTCATTATGATATTGATATAATGTTAGACAATAAGCAATAACAATATAAACTATTTCAACGAAACTAACCCAAATGAAATAAAAACTAACAAATAAGTTACTAACACATGATAATAAGTAAGAATAATAAAATATCAGCAGCAGGTTGATACATACAAATTTACTAACAATAGCAGCTAAGCCAAGAAATAAAAGTAGATTGTACCAAACCATCAATGACAGTAAGAGTGACCACGGGGCAGAGCCAAAAAAAAAAAAAAAAAAAAGACGTAAAGACCAGACCCCGCAGATAGTCTGCAGCACAGACAAAAATCGACATCTACAAATGTGAGCAGCTTGCAAATGCACTTGCAAAAGCTTAATACTACCCATGTTCCATAATTTCCTAAAACACCTTAACCAGTAGATTATCCAAAATGACCCCATGATCATTGATCAAGCAGTACTCAAATTTGTCTCATCAACGTATCATTTGTGTCAGACCACTCACCCATAGGTATAAGTGTTTGTCGAGGACGACAAACGTTTTGAAGGGGAGGAGGATATTAAGTGACGAAGTTTCTGGATAATTATTCGGAAACATTATATAAAATTACACAAAGCCAGTAGAAAAAATCCAGAAACTTCGACACTTAACTAAGCCTCGAAGGAATGTACCCGAAACCAAAACAAACTTCTTATCCCTCGGCTGAAGTGCACGTGCACAGCCGACGCTGCAGTTTTGCCGTTGACCATGGCATAGGCCCATCAGGCCTAATGCGTAAGACAAAGAGCGCGGCTAGGCTGAAGTACGAAGAGAGGAGAAGTAAGTACCCTGCGTGGGAGAAAGCTTCGACTCTGTATTATTGGATTATAATTTATGGTTTTGGAGTTCTAATCGTCAAACCAATTTCTACTCGTCCATTCCATACGACCGTCAAACACAAGTAAGTTGATGTTCTCTAATATTTTTGTTGAGCTTAAACTAGACCCTGCGTGACTTGGGAAAATAAGCACTCTTTATTTTCCTATAAACACTTTCTTTTATTCAATCTTACCTCGAGCTTACTTAACAAATATTAATTACAAAAGAATCAAGCTGACGAAACAATAGAATTACTAAAGCACAAAAGACTCGTGAACGTGTCTGTCTCGTATGGGAGCATACAGAGAAGTGAGCGTTGCCGCCGCAGCCGCGACGTCACTTCTCTGTATTCACCCGTAGGGGAGAATAGCTGAGCGCCCGTGTATACAATTTTTCTATTGTTAGCTTGCTGAACTCAGTTTTACCCTAACAAAGTGTAACTACATGCATAGAATGTGTGCAAGTAAGTATGCCTGTATAAGTGAAAGGGACGCTAAGCATGAGGTAGCGTGGCGTCGGGACGCGGTGTGGGTGAGCTCGCTTCCTGCGAGGATCGGAAGCTACGCCAGATGCGACGGGGTCCTGCGCGGCCAACACCAGAGCGGAAGAGACAGAGTGAGAGAGCGCGGATCTACGCTTGGGCTTCCAGGCCCAAGCCGTGTGCTAGAGAGAGTAAGAGTGGGAGTATGCGGAGCGAAATCGTAGGGGCGGCTGTATCCCCCGCAGAGGGTCAGTCTTATGGGAGACCTGACAGCGTGACGGCGCAGCCCGTCCCATAGAGTGCAGAGTGCGAGACATATATATAATATTAAGACATTTGTATTCAGTTATAATAATAGTGTTCTCGATATACATTTTCATTTAAAGTACATCAGTGTTCAACCCTAGTTATTTTCCCAATCCAGTGGCTAGATTCCCACATATATAATTTTAAACCATAAACATTGACAGTTAACTAACAGTACATTTCAAGTAAGTTAATTCTACAAAATTTATGTTATTGCTGTGTAAAGAGCTGTGGAGGGAGTGTGGGAGGAGTATAGCCAAAATAACTATATAATATAGAAGATATATATATATATATATATGCTAAACTTAGTAAATAATGAAAAATTGGCAAAAATGTCCATTTCTTGACTTTAATGATCAATAATTGCAATTTTAATAAAACTGTAGGGTGATGAAGCAATTCTTGTACCGGATTCGTATTTAGCGAGCCAAAATACATAGAAATACATATGTCATGTGCCGGGGACAGATATTTTTTTTTGTGTGCCAGTGTTATTATTGGTTCATGTAGAAATGTGCTACAGAGGTGCTAAATTAGCGATTTTTTAAAAATAGGCTGTGTTTTAAGTCCTAAAACTATAGTTCTAATTGATGGATGGATTTTAACAATCGAGGTGTTTTGAAATAAATTAAATAAAAATTTGTCCAGAACAAACATTTTGAGAGGCGGTGAGTCTAAATCGTCTAAAAATTGAGTGAAATTGTCTGAAAATCACTAAAAGACCATTGATTTTGATGTTAACTACTGTTTAAACTAATTCTGCTATTTGAATATATATGTCACAAAAGTATTTTCTACATAAAATGCAGAGCTGAAGAAAGTTTTTTGAATTAGCCACTTTTTAGCGATTACTATACATTCAAATAATTCTACAGGGGGACAGTTGACATCTAGATAGAGTTAAAAATTTAGAAAAAATCATTGGTAACATTGGTAGACCCCCTTACACAGCGTTTCATAAAGTTGGCTGAAATTACCTATATAAAAAGAGAAAATAAGTACATAGCATCCTAGCGACGAGAGAGAGAGAGAGAGAGAGAGAGAGAGAGAGAGAGAGAGAGAGAG
>QLSS01000359.1:40000-44157 GCA_024372645.1 Trichomalopsis sarcophagae | reverse complement strand
TGCTTTAATTTCAAATTTGAGCCTTTTTCGGATTTGACGATAGAGTGACTTCGAAGGCGAACAGCAGTGCGATAGAGTTTGTCACGGGCCTTGCATGCCGCACGTAAACTGGAATTAAACCATCGAGAAACACGCATTCGAAGTGGACGTTCAATAAAGGGAGCCAAATCATTCAGTACTTCGATGGCTGCAGAGCGAAAATCCGAAAAGTCGCAAGTTGCCGTGGATGAGGTCAAACTAATTTTGTTCTTCATTTCATTAATAAAAGTAGACGGATTAAATCTACGAAAATCGCGGTACTTGCGTGTAGCCTTCTCAGGCTCCGCATTTCGCAATTTGAAAGCAGCTATTAAATAGTCGTGGCCGCAGATAAACGGAGCGGATGACTTTTCAAAGTGGAGGAGAGCATCTTGATTATTTGTCAAGATAAGATCAAGCCAGGTATCGGAAAAATTTACATGGTGCGTAGCACCAAAAGGAATCGTGTAAAACGCATGCTCATTGATAAGCACATTTAAATGAGAGCCATAATAATTGCAAGGGTCATGGAGATTAGAGTTAAAATCGCCGGCAACAATGGTATTGCTATAGAGATTCATAAATTGGAGCAAAGAAAGAAAAAACTCCGAGAGTACATGTCCTTGTGGTCTACGATAAACTGATGAAAATAGATAGCGTTCATCATTCGGAAAACATAACTCCATAATAATAAACTCAGTCTCATCAATGTCAGAATTTTGCGAACGATGCAAAATTCGGGAGTTTATGTTATCGCGAATATAACAGGCCACGCCGCCACCTTGCATGTAGATACGATTTCTTGTCTTATTGGAACTGGTTGAAGCTTTTGTGATATTCTGCCTTGATAGAAGACCACGGTCGTTTCTGATCAGTTTATATCCTGGGATTTGAACGACAGAGTCATACAGGTTAGGTGTTAGCCAGGTTTCACAAACAGACAAGACATCAATTTTTTTATCAAGAATGAAATTATGTATTAACTCAAGATGTTCTCATAAAGAATTTGTATTAATGTGGGCCACTCGCATAACGTCTTTACATGATGGTTTTAAAATGTTCGAGATACTTGGCGAATGCTGACGTCAAACGATTTTATCGAGATCAGTCTCAGTGACGATTGGAATAATACTAGAGGTGTCCGTTTTGCGTACATAGACATTGTTACGACTCACCCATACATGTTTATAGCCGCGCTCGACTGAGATTGCCTTAGCTTGATTGCGAAGATTATTAATCAACGGCGGGGCCATTTCATAAATACCGATTTGATCGGCTGGGCCACCGGGGACTATGTCAGAATACGATATTGGGCCATGGCGGCGTTTCGCACGGAGAATGAAGTCACGTGTAGCTGAGGACTTAAACAATACGATTAATGTTGATTTACTCGCAGAACTCATAGAGCTATTCCGCCCTTGAGAGGACAGGGGTCTAGGTTGCTCGAGGCGGTTGGTGCGAGATTGGTCCAATGCCCTATTCTGCATAATACGGACCTCGAGAACGTCGGATTGCAATGATTGCAAGTCCAGCAATAACAGAATCTTAAAAATAATGTCTAACAATGGTACGTTATTGCTAGATGGAATGCCCACAATTTTAAGCTCCGTGGAATCAGGGGCGCGAACACGAAGCTCCTTGATCTGGTCTACCTCGCTACGACTTGATGCGCTAGCGTTTTCTAGAGTCGTGATGCGGGCGTTTTGCGCTTCGACAGTATCGCGCAGTGCCTTACATTCAATTTGCAGAGAGTCGATTTTGGCTACAAGTTTCTCCTCGGACGCGCCAACGCGATTGAAGAGCGCGGCCATCTGCTGGGAGGCAGACATTTTGTCCCAATTTTCTGGCAACGTAGATATGACGGTTTGTCTTAAAGATAATGGAGATGCTGGAGGAAATGTGAGACTCGATGAAATCGACTGCGCAGATGAGCCTGGAGAGTCGGTCAAGTGATCAGACGTGTCGAGATTTACGTCGAGATCACGAAACTGGTCAAACGCCGAAGCACGCGCAATATCTGAAACCGACGGATTACTATCTAACGGTACAGAATCGCCAAATGAATCGACACAACAACTTTTCGGCTTGCGTCTTTTTTGTCGCAAGTATTTGGCTAGGCACGATTTGTGGAAAGCGCTATTGCACTGTTTGCAGGTTAGGTTCGCAAAACTAATATTTTTGCGACAGCCAATGCATTGGACCATTTGCAAAACGATTTAGAAAATAAATTAAAAATAATTTAAGAATTCGAGAGTTGACTCGCCCAATATGCACAAAAAAAATAAAAAACAAATAAATAAATAAAATTTAAATAATGATCCTAGTGCTCGTGAGATGGTTAGACTTAGTCTTTACATATAAAGTGTGCAAAAATTTTAAATTTCGCGGAATCGTAAAAATAATGACTTTAGGAACACAATACAGCAAGCCTGTTCGTAGTTCGCAGGACACATAAGGTACGTTCACAGAATTTGCGCAATAGGCCGAAAATTGTGTGTTTGCGAACACGAGACTTGACCACGTGCGAAAATAATAAATGTATATCGCAATTTGTTTCTTTCTCTTACATGTCACTTGTTTTCAACGCATCACTAAAAAAATTTTCACTAAAACGCACAGATATATCGGCACTCTCGGGGTTCGATGGCTCAGGAGAGATGCAGAAGTCCGGCACGAAGAACAGCGCGGCCGAAGTGAGGTTAGCTGATGGTGGAAGATGGCCGGCTTGATTACGGCCGTTTGTAGTCACTTCTTTTGGCGAAGAATTGCAATGCAAGCACTAAGCGCAGGCCAATGAATATTAGCGTGGACGGTAGCTTGCAATAAGGAGCGTGCAAGGGTCTGTAAGCAGAGAACGCCCGAGGTCAAGCACAGCAAGAAAAAGTGTCTAAGAAAAAGCGATGATAGAAGTACGTCAGCTGATACTTACAGAGAGAGAGGGAGAGAGAGAGAGAGAGAGAGAGAGAGAGAGAGAGAGAGAGAGAGAGGTGCTATACACGTGTAAGGAAAGCGGAGAGTATATTTATTATATGTTTTCTAAAGCAACTGCGTAGTACGACTTCAGACGCAATAAGTCCCCTGAAGGTCAAGTATACAACACTTTTTGTGAAACGGAATATTCTAGAGACAATTTCCCCAAGGACGAAATACTGAGACATCGCTTCTCATCTTTTCTTTCTTATAGCACATTATAATCGTAAAGGCAATAAGTCCTTTCAAAATCAATTGTATTATAAAATTTTTGTCACAATAGAATATTTCAAGGACGCTACATCTTTGAAGAAAATTCTAGATCAGAAGAGTATCTTAAACAGTAATATGTCTGTTTAAGAGAGAAACATAAAATACAATTCAAGCAAAAACTTTTCTTTTAGCTATATTAGTTTTGGCTACTATACGTTAACCAAGTACGAAATACTGAGAAATTTTATTTCAAATAAATTTGATTTCAAAATAAGAAGAGATTCCAATACCACAACATCCCAGATCATTAAAAATAATATTTAAAAAGTGCTCAGTTGGAGCGTTTCAAGTTTTCGCATAATGCCTCGTGTTTTTGTCACAAACAGACGTTGTTACTTGCTAAGCGCGTCATTAGATGTTTTGCACAAAAAAATGAACCGAAATGGTCTATGGTAACTGTCTGAGCAATTTTCACATAGTGAAAGAATAACAATTTCCATTATTAAACTGTAGCTAATATGAAAGTTGATTTTTAAATAGTAGCAAGTTTTAAAAACTTATTATTATGGTTTGTGTATTAAATATCTTTAATAACAGAAGTTGCATAAGTCAAGGTACAACAAATAAAGATTATGTCTTAACATTAAGCAATTCTATTTACCATAATTATCAATAAAAAGTTCAGGAAGCTAATTCGACTCATTTTTTGATGTTAAGCGTTGAGACGGCGGCCCCACCTGGTAGGTAAGTGAGCAGCAACGGATAACTTATCGATATCAGCAATATTACTGACCATGTGGCGCTAGTGTCAACTATGTAATATTCTACCTAAGCACAGTTAGACGGCGTGCATGTATAAAGCATTAGAGAGAGGTGTAGCCCCGGACATATAAGAAGCTCCGCTGTGCTGACGTAGTCATTCACTCTCTGATACATGGATCTGGCTGATAGTATGA